>JAVQJF010021182.1:0-26629 GCA_036023855.1 Gadopsis marmoratus
CACCACATTCATACACCGATGGGGACACAGTTGCCATGCTGGCCTCCACCGGGGGCAACTCGGGGTTCAGTGTCTTGCCCAGGGACACTTCGACATGCGGACAGCAGGAGCTGGGATCGAACCACAAACCCTGGGGTTAATGGACGACCGCACTACCCCCTCAGCCACAGCCGCCCCCGACACCTTTCACATTACACATAATCACTTGAGCCATTATTATAATGTATGCAAATACTGCCTTGTACAGCTTTAATTATAGTCAATACCTTGAGAGTATTGGGAACTTAATTTAACTTAATTTTCCAAAACTGCCTGTACACAGAAAGCAACCCACAGCAGAACAGAGTATAAGCCAATCTGATCAAAATGATTTGCTTTCCATCTGACGGTGTGTGCGACTCATCAGCTATCAGACATAACCAGAGATGCCAGTGGTGGCTGAATGTTTAGTGTTAAACAATCAGTGGTTTACCAAAAATCCCTACTTGTAATTTAAGTCACATCTTAAAAGATTGAGAAGTACCATTGGAGTATTTTAGATTTTTGGGGTATTTTTCTAAGACATCTAGTTCGTCTCTCTGCAGCAGCCCTGTGTGTCCTTCAGGCTTTATTCTAGAAAAGACCTTTTCAGACTTAAAGCCTCTCCCATAAAATCACGAGTCCATTTGCTTTTTCTGAGTTTAGTGACATTTCCTTTTATCCCTACTTCAATACGTTCTGACATTGCTTGGCCCCACTGTGAGAAATCATTCATCAGTGAACATAGGTGAGGGCTAATGGAAAGTACTTTTTACCCTTCCATTTGTGTTGAGTCAGTGATCGTCTCAAGCGAGGAGGAAAGTGCTTTTTGTCCCTTCCTTCCACAACACATTTAACTGTAAATGTGGCATTAAACCTTTCATCAAAGTTAATGACATTTCTTTCCCTTATTAAGAATTTAAGAGGTATTAGGACAAGGACAAGGGATTTAAGAGGCATTGTAAACATTTTCTGATTGCTGATTAAGTCCTCTCATGACTACTTTTAGCACTGAAGTGTGTAAATCACACTCGAGGGCGAAACCAATGGTAGTTTCTGATGTTGGCAAAAAAAGGTACCATTTTTAGCCACCTCTTAGTTTTCTCTCTGAAAGGAGCTCAACCTGGTGGAGTCGGGTTGGTGTACAGGTGAGGATGGGTCCATTGGCATCAGTTGGGTTTGGTAATAGTGATAATTGTGATCAGCACCTGTATTTACTGTAGTTTTGCCATCATAAAGGCAACATGTTAAGAAAGAATGTGAACATCATTACTATTAAAATCAAGATGCTACACGTTTAATGGACCGTTCAGTTGCTTATCAATGGAAATACTGGTGATAGTTTTGTGACCAATTTGTTTTTTATCTCAGAATGCATAATTGTGTCACTGCTAATTGCTTTGTTGCTAATTGTTTTCTCCAAAACCTGTTTGATAAAAAATGACTGACAAGTAGTAGACAGGGACTTTAACCCCATGGTTAATGAATTAACGGCACTGCAGGAGTCCTCACAAACACAGATACAAGCACATACAGTACAGCACATCGGTGCCTTGATTTAAGAGGTGGTACAGCTGAAGACTGTCTAAATTGCCTAAAGGTAGCATGATAGAGCAATGTTACTACCCAATCAAAATAAATGGGTAATTACAATGGAGCACTGGTTCCTAAACTTGGGGGGTTGCAGACAAGTCCAAATGTGTGCTGTGAAAAATGAAAGAATTCAAAATCATTTTCGATTCAGATTTAGCATAATTTATTTAGAAAGCAGAGCAACATGTAAAGTACAAGATGGACAGACTTTCAATAAAGAGGAAAAGAAAAATTGGGGATGCTCATCAAACAAACGCACGCATGAGTCAAAGCCAAACTATAAATAAGCAAATTTTGCTCTCAGGTTCCCTGTCAATAAGGTGACAGATTCCTGTGTGCTTTGTGGGAAAACTCTAGCAGTTTCAGCAGTTTTCATTGCGCAATAGAGTAGGGGGAAATTCATGTTATTAGTTTTCCTAATATGGTTTTAGCGGTTGATAAAGATGATGTTTGGTAGCCACTGCACTAGAGATTACAAGCCTTAGCTAGTAGCTCAGTGCATTGAACTTGCAACAGCGCTTCTTCCACCTCTGACTATTTGATACTGGGTTCATCAGCCGTGACCCGTAGTGACTAATAACAGCTATATTGTCCACCTATAGCTAATTTTAAATCAAATATTATAATGGATGAAATGGCAAATCAAGGCTGTGACTAAAAACTCAAAACCTTTGGTGCGCATTGTGTTGCAAGGCAGGCGGAGGTGCCATCTAGGGAGTTACTACACATTCACCAGCTGCCTCCACCGGGGAAACTGTCACCCCCTGACAGGAGAGTTAAAACATCTTGAGTGCCTCCCTGAGGCTTGTTCATCCTGTCAGTCTCCGACCAGAGTGTCAGACCTCTCTCCATCTCAGCTCGTGTAAACATTCTTCTGATTCCCAACTCTTTACGTGTCTAAAACGCTGTGTTACTTTGACAGCCGCCCACTCATTCACAGACTTGGACAGACACGCCATCCTGCAGACACTGAATGCACATTTTGATGTTTTTGCTGTGGTTTTCTAAGAGATGTGTATGCCTTAAAATCTGAAGTCAGAATACACACAGAATGTATTAACAAACAGGGACGTTTAACTGTTTAGTGTACTGCTAAGGTGAATCCAGGTAAAAGTCATTATCTAGCACGGATCTCCTTTATACTTATCACACAAGAGGGTAAGAAAATGAACAGAAGAGGACGATCTGGTTAATATCCTTGTGCTGTGTCTTTTCTTACCCCCACAGTGCTTTGCGGAGCCCCACCCACCGTGGATAATGCATTCCTGATTGGTCGGAAGCGTTCCCACTATGACATCCACTCTGTAGTGCGCTACCAGTGTGCCGACGGCTTCCTGCAGCGCCACGTGCCCACTGCTAAGTGTCGCGCCAACGGCAAGTGGGACCGGCCTAAAATCATCTGCATAAAGTGTGAGTTTTACGCAACAGGACTTTCACAGAGCGGGAGGGCAGACAACAAGACTTAAAGCAGAATTTCCATTTGTTAGGTCATTTTCACATTTACATTTTCTTATTTTTAGCATGCACACCACCATAGGTCCGTAAGACGAACCACCTACATTAACTGCCCTCGGGAGCTGCTGTCACCATGCACATTCAGGCTTGCCATCCCTGCTCTCATTATTAATAATTGCAAGCAAAAAGATTACTGTGGTTGTAGAATGAATTAAAATCCCCTGGGCTCAGGGTCTCCTTTGAAGTGCTTTATGCTTGAGGTGGGATGGGTTTTTTTCAGACTTTTCAAAACCATTTTGGAACCACTTGACCATTCGTTAAATATAAAAGATGTGTGCTAAAAGCTAAAAATGTTCAACCAAAGGGAAATATGACTTGTATAGTCCATATCAAACTGTTTTTTTGCATATAAGGAATGAAACACTTGTAATATTGTCACATCCGCCCATAGAGGTTTTTAGATGGAGTAAAATGAATACATTGCACCTTTCATGCACCTTATCTTCTATGATCCTTAAAATAAACTTTATTTTTCCTAAAATGATTTGAAAGGTCCCGCTCTGACTATGACAGAATCAATGTCATAATGTTTCAGCATCGTTTCTTGCTTCTTCAGAGGAGAGGAGTTGATGCATATAAATATTCAACAAGCTGCGCCTTTTTGTATTTCATTCCACTCCACTCACAACGTGACAGTAATGATGAAATACTAAAATAATGTAGCTTCTGTTCAAAGCGATTAGAATCATTTTTCTCACGACTCTTTATCTTTGGACAGAGTTGTTTGTCATGGCCCAGAGTTTTAGTGTCGTTATCATTCAGCGCAGATGACATGTCTTTGTTGGCAACCTAATTTGGCAGTACACCCCAGGAACAAGCTCACACTGAGGCTGTGAGTGGGTAGCTAACCCAGCATGCTCTTGCTAAAGGCGCCCAGTTCTACTGAATGTTAGATAAAACAGATTCCCTCCGCGTGGTGGAGACAGCTAAACCTTCTACAGATAACATGCGGTTTTGGCCTTCCTGCTTTTTGATCCCCTTTCCCTTCGCCTCTTACCTGTTCCACCTCCCTCTGACTATCCGTCTGAATGCTTCTGATGGTTGTCAGTGATTCATCTCCCTCTTACATCAGTTTTCCACTCTTGGCTTTCATCTTATTCCATCACTGACTTACTTCTGTAATAAATCACCTGCCCTTTATTGTATTTCACTGTCTCTCTCCTCCGCTGTGTTTGCTCCACCAGCCCGACGAGCCCACCGCTATCGCCGCAACCACCACAAGGGCAGGAGGGAGCGCAGGAAGCACAAGAGGCACGGCCACAGAGAGGGAGGGCACCACGGCGGAGAGCAGGGCCATGGCCACAACCACGCCCATTTCTGAACCAAAAATAAGCACCCCCTTTACGTTTCTCCTCCGCTGCCAACTGCAGATTGCCTGTCTCCCTGTCGTCCCTCCCTCGTGCCGCATTTCCCCAAACACTCCTTCACACCTTACATCCCAAAACTCTCTGTCCAAGCCCCCTCCCTGCACCGCACTGCCCTGCCCTTAGCTCCACCCCTGGCTCTCCGAGTCAGCCTGTATCATAGTCAACTCTGAGGCCTGCCAAAGTGCTGCCAGGCGTCACCGGGACAATAACAAAATCCCTTTGTACTCTTTTTACTTTCCTTCCCCTGCTTTACTTTCTTGTCTTGTACTGTCTCTCACCTACCCTCTAACTCGACCCAGTTACTCTCCCTCCGAGCTCAACGATGACCTGAAACATGGGCCTGCGCTGACCTGTTTTTGGAAGAAAAAAAGAAAAAAAAACCCTTTGAGATCCACACGAAACATTCTTCGGAGAGAAGTGGTTTAGTACAAACTATACATAGGGACGGCGTCGCTGAAAATGCCGTATCAAAATCAGACGAGTCAAGGAAGACGTCAATGTTGTTGACTTGAGCCTTTTGTCTGTTCAGCACACATTATTTTTTACAAATACTCAGTGTTCATTTCTTGACTCGGTTTTGCTCTTTGTAAGACATTGTGCTTGACTTAAAGCGAGTTATTCTGAAATGGATTTAATTGATATTCTTTGAGTCAGAGGCAGTTGTAATTGAATTATTTGATTGTTAGCATTGTATCTTCTTGTAAGTGTGAGACAGTTACTTTAGATCAGATGCTAAAACCCCCAGAGAAAAATGGAAAACACACCGCATCTTAATTCTGTTTCTTTACGCCGCATCACACATCAGTCACTTCTCAGCTCTTGCTGTGCCAGACATCGGTCGCTGTCATCGTCAAGAACTAATCTGAACCTTTGATGTCAGTTTGTCTCAATTCAGCACAGCAATCCCATGTTTGCATTGCCGTTTGTCATCATTTGTGTTGCTGTGAATTTAAAGGTGATGCAGCAGGGCCAAGTTCCTCTCACTCATCTGTTGAGTTTTCAGGTTTTTGGTCTGACGAGGAGAAACGATGCTGTCAGCCAGGCACGAGAGGTACAGAGAGAGACAGAGCAGGTTATCTATCTAGATCTAGTGGCCCCCTCATGTGTCTCAGCAAGCACAAGATATGACAAGGCCATGCAGAGAGTTTGGGTACACTGCAAAAAACATACATGTCAAGAAAAAGTCATACTATTTTACAATCAGCCTCTCAAAACTACAAAATGTATTCTGTTGAAATAGGACAGAATAAGGTTGAGCCCTGTATTAGTATAAAGATGGCATTGGTAATATAGCTTTGGAATTGGAATCGCTAAAAACAACTGACCTCTCTCGTCTCTGCAGATAGTGACGGCTTCTCCCATTAGCAGAGATGGCAGTGACATGACCTTGTTATACCACCAAAAAAACGTTCTCGACTGGAGGTCAGTGGTGACTCTAACACCAGAGAGGACTGACAGAGTTGTTTTCTCTGTGGGTTTGTCACCACGAGCTTCACCATTCACATCACAAAATGTCGTTTGATTCATTGTTGATGTAACAAAATTGATTAGACCAGCTCTAAATATTAGCTGAAATGACTTGTTAACATGTATGCATTTTTGCAGCCCTCTAAACTTAGCAAAGGCGAATGTTGATTGTTGGATCAGGAATCAAAGTTGTGTGCACACAGGGTATAAGGGTGAAGAGACGGAGATGTCGAGATTGCACACATCTCGGTGTGTGCGTGTGTTTGTGGGCTGTGTATGTGTGTGAGTGTGTGTTTATGATTGAGGATGTTGACAGTGGCTGAGGTCCCAGCGGATGATGATAGAGAGGGTCAGCAGAGATTACAGCTTCCCATTTCTGGGGCAGGCCGAGTCTCACAGCTGTTCACACCTGTGCTCGCTCCTGCCATGTGTCCTGCTTTAAAGAGGGATTGAGACGGATAGAACAAGCGCTTTGCTCCCCTTTCCTTCCCTTTTACTGCAGGGTTTAAATTGGTATTTTTTAAAGCCAGCACTTGAGGTTGGAGCTTCTGGGATTATGTCCCAAACACTGACTCCAGCAGCACTTTTAACCTTTATGTTTCTCCATCTTGTTCTGCTTTTCCTTCACCACCTCTCATTGTGGTACTTTTCCTTTATCTTCCTCGCTGGGCATTCTTTTCACTGTCTTTTTACAATAGGAGGCAGTGGAGGGATAAACACACCTAAACTCAGTTTAACCAGCTCTTTATTGGTGAAAGAGTTTTTCAGCAGCCTTTCCCACCTCTCATAAAAAGAACACTAAAGCAGGATCAGGTTATATAAAGCCACATGAGGTGAGAAAATCCATCCTGTGCACATTCATTGTCTGCCTTTGTTTGTCCCTTCTCACCTTGGCAAAGACAACGCTCCGTCGCACAGAGAACAGTGAACCTGCACCTCTGTATCAGTTTAATTAATCTACTGCATGCCTAATTAACAAGTTGCATTATCTGCAGAACCACGGAGCCGTGATGACGAGGGGAGGGTTAGGTTGACGGACAGCCAGTGGAAGGTTTAGGGTGACGGACGGGAGGCCCAGAGAGCTGTCACAGCTGTCAAACCCCTGTCGTTTCTTAGATGTCAGGCTGCAATAAGCCTCTTTTTTTTCTATCTGTCCATGAAAATGGATCAAGCACCGGTGAATGAATGAAAGGGCAGACAGAAGCCCCTCTCACAGTAATTCAAATCAGAGTTGATGCCAACAGGCAGTGTAATTACAGTTGTGTAAGGACTCAGCTGTGTGACAGGACTGTAGAACTTTCTCAAAGATGATGTGAGGAACTGATATTGGGCTGGAAAACAGAGAGCGTGAGCAGACAGGTTTGGACCAAATTGAATTAATTAAGACTACTAGCGAGTTAAATTGCATGCTAATGAGTCTTTGTTGAAGCTGAAAAAAAAAGATCCCTTGAACAGATGTTTAATCTGCTGTTCTGTCTTGTCACGTTTCCTTCGCCTCTGCAGAGATTATTAGCCCTACCACAAAAATACCACACATTTATGTTAAACTTCTATCCTTAATGAGCTGGTATGAATGGATTTTACGCTCATAATGTTCTGTTCTGTTTTTCGTTAAGGTTTGAGAAGTTTGAGCAGATTTCTACAAAACATAACAGACACAGCATTAAAGGTGTTTGTGTGCTTGTGTGTGTTGCGCCTGGAAGAGGGCAGCTTGCCTTTGGCACATCCTCTGGGACCGGTATGTTTTTGCCCTGTGTGTTGTCGTTTTGTTGAAGGTGCCATGCTTTCTCACAGCATGTCTTGCATTTATTATTGAATTGATGCAAAAACACGCACATTCTTCTCCACACTTTTCCTCTTCAAGTATCAAACACATTGACCCTCGCTCTCAGAAGTGTCTGTCTCTCTTTGC
The DNA here is from genome assembly GCA_036023855.1 of Gadopsis marmoratus. Lineage (NCBI taxonomy): Eukaryota > Metazoa > Chordata > Actinopteri > Centrarchiformes > Percichthyidae > Gadopsis > Gadopsis marmoratus. The sequence continues at coordinate 7,873 of JAVQJF010021182.1, forward strand.
TGTGGACTCCTCCCTTTTCATCTCGTCGGCTCACACCCCTCTCTCCTCTGCTCCTTGGTCTTTCTGGTGGAAGCCTTGAGGGCAGGCAGATAGACAGAGATGAAGCCCTATAATTGTGAGTCTTAATTATGAAGATGAGTGACTTATCAGAGGTTGCTGCCAGCTGTATCTTGGCTCAGCAGCACGCCTGAGGGGAGAGCAGCAGGCAAATCACTGAACGTCTTCACAGCCAGCAGGCCTCTTTTTCTGGCTCAGTCACCTATCCTAATTGTGACCGAGTCATTCCCCTCACTCACCGCTGAAGTCTGTTGAGTTCAGCAGAGATGAGATGAGCGTGGGGTTGTGGGGAGTGCGGCAAAATCCCCACGTTCTTGTAGCTGTGGCTGTTTGATTGCACTCTTGTCTAAACGGTAACAGCGGGAGCACAAGTTGGTCAAATTTGTAGTATATGTTGTGAGGAAGTGTGCGTCTAGTTGAATCAGTGTGACAAGTGATGCAAGAAAGTGAGAGGAAATTGACTTTGGGTGCGCTTGTGTCTCCGAGGCGACAGCAGGTGGTCTCAGCAGCGTTCAGAAAACACACAAAACAAAACAACATTACCAGCCATAACAAATAAGAAGTGTCAAGGTGACAGAATAAAAACTGAAAGTGGTATTATAGAATGCCCGCCTAATATCCAAGCATGAAATTAAATACAATAGAACAACAACAACAAAAAATCAAATTAGACCTCCTCAAAGTTAAAAACAAACACCTTCAGGGCACAGAAATGAATACAGGCATCAGAAGTTAGGCATTTAATATTGGAAAACAAGTAGCAATTGACCGTTTGCTGAGCACTGCCTGCCGTAGTTACTGTCAAACTTTCTGTTCTTGCTCTGCACATAATGAGTTTACAGTGATAACGGTGGAAGATTTACAACTTGAAATTCTTAGTTAGTATTCTTAGAAACAATGAGTCCTAGATCTCAGGCAGAGGCAGACGAGCAGGCTCTTCGTTCCTAGCAAGCCACTGTAGCTTTTTGCGGCTGAAATGAAAACTGAGAAGAATTCATCAGCTGTAGCTAGCAAGCTCATTAAGCTCAGGAGTTGTGTAGAAATCCCGTCAACAGGTGACTTTTTAAAGTTTCCAGCTGACTCATTTTACATGATACCATGCCACGGGACTGAGGCTAAAGCTACACGCAAGGTCGCATACTCACCAGTTGGTGATGGTGACATAAATAAATAAACTGCTGCTCTTATGATCACGTATGATAAGGATGAAGGTAAGATCAAACTCTTACTTCTTTATGACATGACCCTGTGTGGCGGCTTAGCTTACATGCTTGGGCAAGTAATACAGAAGTTAGATTTATGCTTCATCATTAGCATTTCTAAACAGTAAGTTTGACTTTTAAAATTTTAAGGGAAATGGCTTTTAGGATGAGGGTTGCTGGAATTTAAACTCCAATAAGAGCAGGACAGAGCCACTAACATTAGCCTACACGCTCTGATTATGCAGGACCAGCTGGCCAAACACTACTTGGGAACAGGTTGGTTTGTGACATGTAACATGTAACCACACAAACTGATGTGGTATGAAATGCCTCTGGCCTTGGAAGTAACGCTGGGTTACTTGCTGTTGGTATTAAACTAGTTAGCTGAACATGCTATCGAACGTGTCTCATGTTTGAGCAGACAAACGCGCTGTTTAATTAATCCATTCCTCACATGGTGTTTTTTTGCTTTGAAAAGACTTTCAAATTCTGAATAGATAAATGACTGGTGCAATAACGGCTCATGATGATAAAAAGACATACTAGATGAGTGTGTTTCAACACCTCAATCTGCATTTTCCATAATAATTGTCAATATTTATTGTGTGGGCCTCTTGAAAACAGTGTGGAAGAAAACCGAGAATCTCTGTTTCCTACTTGTACTGTAACAGCTGTCCGTGACTGTGAACCTGATGCATTTAAACGCAGCACTAGTCAGCAATGACAATGCTGATGAGAGCCGTAGAGACTGCACAGAGACAGACTATTGATTTCATGATTAAGCTGTCTGTCTTGGGTTCCTATTAAGTCTGTCAATTGGCATTGACGGTACAATAGCGTCGATTGACCACTGAATGTTTCCTAAATTACAGGAAAACAGACTGGCATAGCTCACTGCACTCCTCTGTGAATAAGCAAACCTGTGTACGCTCCCATGCAGTCGGGTCTGCTCAAATGCTGTTTCTGCATAATTTGCATCATTATCCTCTTGTCTCATTCTGATCTCCATCTCATCAGACTTTTCCAAACTCTTTTCCTCCAATGGACTTCTGCATCACTTCTTCACTGTTCAGTGTCTAGTGTGCAGGTTGCATCTCTAGTATGACATTGCATCTCTGTCTGATTGTGACTTGAGACAATGTATCATCGTCGAGCAAACAGCTGCATTCTGCTTGTATTCTGGATGGATGGATGGATGGGTGGCTGGATGGATGTTACAGTGAGAGAATGACATGAAAGAGACAAACGCAGAGCAGAAACCAGTGACCAACACTCCTCCTCTGTGATGTAAATACTGAGGTTTTTCGTTTTCCTTTTTTCAAAATCCATTTAAACTCTGGGTGTGTTTGTTGCTTAGCCTTTCTGGAACATATTCATACAGCCTCAGTAGATCCAAAACTCTTTCTTCCCTCTTTCAGCATCTGCCTTCTACTCACACACACTGCTGTTTTAAACTGCAGCAACGGGAATCTAGAGACGCTGCCGACAGAAGCAAGGTGGTAGTTTACCATACAGACAAATATCACTTCTTTGGCTCTGTTCCCTGCACACTTCAGATGCAGCTAGCCGTGTGGCCATGTCAGCTGGGAGCACAGATAGTATATCTGCAACTGAGCGCTGTGTGAATCTGGTCCACAAGTATTTATCCATATTTATTGATGTATGTTCTTATGAATTCCAGTCCTGTCATTGTATTATATTCTTTACAAGGCAAATGATCATTAAAGGAAACCCTTGTTTGGATCTGTTGTCTGGCTTTGTTGGAGTGGTTATTTGTGTTACGTACTATAGTTTATTGAAAGCCTGTATGTGTAGAATTTTAAATGTGATTAAACCCTCCTTTAAATTATACTGATGGCATATGTTTTTGTTTTGATGCAAAATGAGACAACGGCAGGGGCGGCAGCATGCATTGCTGATTGCCACCGTTACTTTTTTAAACTACCCATGGGGGCGCTAAATTAGAAATGTTCATATTATAATAATAATAACTTTACTTGTGTAGCACTTTTCTTAAAACTGATACAAAGAGCTTTAACAAAGTACATGAGAGACAGTGATTAAATTATACGGTAAAAAGTAAAACCAGTGGCTGTCACTATCCAAGGAAAAAATGCCCAAAAGAAATCTTTAAAAAGAAGAAATTTATATATATACAGTATATATAATACTGTCCATGAAGTATAAAATCACGTAAGTCACTTAAAAGCCAGTTTTAAAAAATTATTTTTACCTTTGGATAGTTTCCCCCTGTTTAAATTCTTTATGCTAAGCTAAGCTAACCGTCTCCTGGTTCTATCTTCATGTTGAAAGCAGTAGAAATGTCATTTTCTCATCAAATTCTTGGCAAGAAAGAAAATAAGCATATTTCCCAAAACATTAAACGTTTGTATATTGCTACTGTAGTTATCTCTCGGAGCTAAATAGTCTGATGTGGATTGAGGTTAATGACTCGTTTTGTGGCACTTTCTTGAATCAAACAAAACTAGTCCGAATGTTAACAGACAGACAGCAATCCTGACAGAAACTGAACATTTATGGAAGTACAACATATTCTGTTGCTTTTAATCTTTAAAGAACAATTAAACCGCGATCATTTTCAAACCTATTCCATGCACTGATAGAAGTTTAAAACCTGCGGCGACTACAAATCCTACAACTTGAAATTAATATCTGCTGAAAACACAGTGATCATCTAGCCAAGGGCACTATTCCTCAGCTCCACACATCTCCAGTTGTGCAGAATGATTGTATCAGCCAGATTGTCAAGAGTTTGTCATTCCTTCCTGGAAAAATGCAACACAAATGCAAAACCTAGTTTTCTCTCCACCAATTCAAATGTGTCCTTTCTCGCCATCATGTTGTTCCTGTGTACTGTACATGAGAAATTCAGTTTTGCTCTAAGCTGCTGATGCTTCAGCCGGAGAGAAATCTGTGCCTCTGACCTTCATGTGTTGAGGAGATGCATTTCCAAATCTTTTTGGATTAAGTAAAACATTTCCTCCAAAGCCTAGATATCATATAAAACGAATACAATTTTGCTCACATTTTTTTTTAGATTCCAAGTCTGTTGCACATAAGCAACAGAGTAGGTCACCAAGGGCAAATCTCCCTCAGCGGCACCAGTGAAAAAGAGTAGGAGGAGGAATAGGAAAGGAGGGAGGAGACAGAAAAGTGAGCGGGATCAAAGGTAAAAGAAACGAGGGCGGAAGGGGAAAGAAACAGTTTGTGAATACACCTACTGTTGTACTGTCTAACCCCAGAGACCTTCAGCTCACCTGAACTTCCTCCGATGAGCTGAATATGAGTCCTCTCTTATCAATGGATGGTTTCATTGCCTCACACTAACACTCAACACTGTCTCCTGTAAAAAATACAACCTCCTCTCTCTCTCTGCCTTTCTCCCTGCCTTGCTCGCTCGTTCCGCTCGTCTCCTTTGATATGTGACTCATTTGATTATTATTCCGAAACACCGGAAGAAGCCACTCTGCTGGTTTCTGCTTTCTGTCGGCAATCAATCACACTGGATATAGCATCTCTTTTACATCGTCTTCCTCTGTTCTGGCTGGCTGAGTGATGTTTTCGCTCAGCTCAGTGTGCTCCAAGGACAGCGCTCATTAAGTCTGCTTACCGGGGAGTTTGTCTTAAATTTGCAGCCGAAAATGACCTTCAGCTCACCTCTGTTGCTGTGCAGCAGTAGCAGATTTGTTACAGCCACTTGGAGCGGCACTCCAAACAGTCACTGTGATTATGACGTGAGCCCTGAAATGTTCGGTCTCACTCTGAGCGGACAATCCATGAAGCTTACATAAGCATGCCCAGGCATCTTTCTTGCAACACTTTCTCATTATAACCAATGAAAAGGCCTAAAAATACACTATTTCTACTCCAGATTTGTCCTGATTCTTGTAAAACAACTTGGTTTTTGAGATGAGCAGATAAATTAGAGGCATGAAAAGACTTCTCATCATAACCTTGTTCTTGGGTCGATACCAGGCTCATCTGGCAGGCATGGCGAATCGATGGGGGATCTCTGGTATTATCCTGCATTATCTCCTAATGACGCTGCCAAAGTTCAAAAAGATTATGAAAAGCAACAAGGGGTTTAGCATCATCTTAGGCCTGACAGTCTCTTACTCGCAGCCGTTCTGCCTCCTTTCCTTCCAGAATTACTGTCTGCCTTTATCTCACATAAACATAACAGGCTGCAGGCAAAGACGCACTGTGTACATGCACAGCAAGCCGCTTATCCAAATCAAAAAGAGATGAATGTGCATCTTAACCCCGTTTATCTTCCTCATCTCTATTGCAGCCAGGTTGTTGAATAGCTTTACCCGTGAATCTGCATTCACGCCCGTCCTAATGACGGCTGCAGATGGCGGCACCTCCGCTCACTAACAGCTTCTTTTACAGTCGTCTGTTCGTGTGTGTGTGTGTGTGTGTGTGTGTGTGTTTGTGTGTGTGTGTGTGTGTGTGTGTGTGTGTGTGTTTGTGCGTGTGCGTGTGCATGAGTCAGAGCTGAGGAGCAAAGCCAGCAAAAACATCAGTCTGAGCCAGGTTCTTCATACACCATCGCCCTCGCATTCTGCTCTGCCAGCTGTGTGTACACTGTGCAGTGTTTTGTTACATGACCCCAACTGACAATCTGGAAATCTGGCTTTATTAGACTTGTACATTTACTCAACTACTGTGCAACTTTGAGATACTTGTACTTTACATTGGTATTTCTATTTTATGCTTCTACTCCACTACAATTTAGAGTGAAATATTGTACTTTTTACTCCATGACATTTATCTGACAGCAAACTTATTAGCAGTAGCTTGTAGCAGTTACCTTGCAGATTAAGATATTACATACAAAGCATATGATCAGCCTGTAAAATATGATGATTTTAGACTTAAGTGTAAACAGTTACTTATGTTGTTTATTGAGTCGTGCACAGACAAGTGCCCAGCCCACATGAAAATACAGGTGCAGGTGTGAAACATTTGCCAACAACATAACTTACATATAACAAATGGTGGAAGAAGTGGTCATTTCTTCAGTTACTTAAGTAAAGTAGCTTTAACAACTTTAAATACTGTTAGGTAGTTTAGTCCAGTGGTTTCCAACCTAGGAAGGGTCACAAGATAAATCTGATGGGTCGTGAGTTGACTAATGGAGCAGGAAAGAAGAAAGAAATGTATCTACATTTTTACAGTTTTCTCTAATCTTTGTAAAATATTGGATATTTGTACATTTTGGCCTCAAGCAGTTATTGAAATAAAACCATCTGCTTTTTATATAAGGGGTCACCAAAAAAGGTTCATAACTACTGGTTTAAAGTTATCTATAAAACAAAATGGCAGTGCAATGTGGTAGGCCTAATGAGCCTGTCAAAAATTACAGCAGAAGCATGTGTGACACAGCCACTAAACAGGCCATGGTACTGTATCCACACAACAACACAGAAATATCTCAACTGTTTTTAAGGCCACAAGTTTTCCTCTTTACGCCCACTTCCTTGGTCGGGGAAGGAACTCGAAGTTCCTTAGAAGATGAAAGTGAGCACAGGCCATGAAGTGAACTGTAGGTGTTGTGGGACTGAGTTTTGTGACCAAGGTGAGATAAGGTTCAGTAATTTGTGACTTCTGGAGCCACTCAATCCCTTCTCTCCCCTGCAGGACCACAATAGCTCACTGACCAGCCAATTTCTGCACGCCGGTGCAGGGCCAGATACCCTTGAGTCTTCCTGCATTCCCCAGCACTCCAGACGTTTTTCTGCCTTTCCCCAGGTTTTTCCTCTAATCTTTCTGCCTTCATTTTATTCCCACCTATCTCTCTTCCACACATCTTATCCCTCTCTGTTGCTTTCCCTGCATGCCTTTCACTCTGTCTTTCCCTGTGGCTTTGTGTTTCTGCTGAGGCTGCCTCCCTTCCTTCATCTCTTCCCAACAGACACACACACACACACACACATACACATACACACACACTCAGAACCTCATTCTCACACAAATGGTTTTGAACTGTTTCATTAACCTCCCACTATTCTCTTTCGACCCAATCCGGGATTGTTGAAAGAGCCGGGAAGTAAACCAGTGTGACTCCCACTCTTGATGCGTCAGTGTGACAGCTCGCTACCAAAGAGGAGAGCTAATGGAAAGTTGGAGGCTGGACTGTGGTAAAAACTAATGCACACTTTTCTTTAAAGGCATCTTTAGATGGCTGGGCAAACTCTCCCATTCATTATCTACAGTGCACTCCATTAGATGGTTAACAGTTTCAATTAACTCAACACTGCTGCCTGTTTAATATGCCCCTCCCTCTGGGGGAAACCTCTCACAATTTGGCCAATTACCCGTCCCCACAAACCAACTGCTCTGAATGCATAATATCAGCAGCAGCATAGTACAGCTGAATTACACACAGAATGCATAAGGCATTAAGGGAGATCATTTAGGGAGATGGGGTTATTTCAGAAGCTATTTCCCATGGGCTAATGTTGTATGTATATGGCGCCTGTTTCTGCATTCAATCATAACAATGTTGAGGTCTGACGCCAAGAAAAACTTAATTCATGTGGGGATAATCTCCAAACGCTGCAGTGCCCCCATCTTAGGCTGCAATGTACACAGACAACAAATTAATCATGTGCTTAGACATTTGTAGAGAATAATAGAAGAAGGATTTCACCAGTTTCCAGATAATAACGAGGACATTCTTTATTAAGACATTAATGGGCTATGGATCAATCAAATTTTATTTTATATATAGTATTACTCTTGGCACTAGTGAGGTTATTTACATACTTAAATGTGCTTGTGGCTTAGGAAGCATGGAAAAACAAGACCACAATTGAAAGAAGTGCTATCAGAAGACAGACTCTAGCTGTCCTTATAGCAAAACATTTTCTGGAACAAAACCAGAGCAGAGCCCCACCAGCTGCAACCCATCCCATAATCAAGGCCTCTACAAATACTCTGCCCGGCTGCATCTGCACTGCCAGATTGTAGTCTTTACATCATTCCACCTGCTCTGGCCACGGCCCCTGTCTTCCCTTCCTCATCGTGTCAGCCCTGCCACCCTGCCCTGCGCTCCTGCTCAACTCAACTCACTTACCAGCTCTAACCCCAGCCCCAGCTTCAGCCCTGGTTTTCAGCTACCTTTGAATAAACACCCTATTCACCTTGTTCCTGTCTCCTCATGTGAGTCTGCAATTGGCTTCACTAGTTCAGCCCCATGTAACAGTTCCACCATACATGAAGAGGCAATCTGGAGTGATTGCTTTAATAACAGGAAGCACCTGTGTTTTCTTATGAACTAAGTTTGGTTAATTGTCCTAAAATCTATTTAATTTGGTGTTATGGACTTGAGATTGTGTGGATTCTCCAGGCGTCTATTTTGATTTACTTTAAAATGCACCAAAAGAACACGTCACGGTGTAGCTGTGAAGTATACCACAAGGTGGTGCTGATAATGGACGGACAAAAGTGAGGACCGGTAGAGACACAGCTGAACCAGGTGATTGCTGAATGATAACCTACCGGATGCTTTGTGCATGTTTGGTAGAAATGTGTATATAAAGTGGTTTCTAACCCATCACTTCTGTTTGCCCATAATAAAGGGCCAACCTGAAACACTGGCCTTTGATTTAACATAAAGTTAATACATCAAAGTAGGTCATGTGTGTAGTTCACCTTGTACAGTTACTGTAGTTCAGTTCAAAAACAGCAGCAGCACAATTCTGTTGGAGGTGCTTCCTCATTTGAGATGAAAACCACAAATCAGTGTTTAATCTTTGTCCCCCAAAGATTTTTCTCATTGTTGACTACATTTTAATAAAGATGAATTTGGGACCGTTTAAATTTGTTGATAAATCAGATGCCCATTACCTTTTTTTGTCCAGTAAACCTAATATGTGAGAATCTACACCTTGGGCATATTCCAAAGTTGGACTTGGGTCCCTACATAGGTGTTTTCACTTAGACCTCTGGTTGGGTGGCGCTATGCTGAGGTTTATGTGGAGTCAGCAAAGTCTGTGGCACTATATTCAACTCCACCATTTTATTTATCTATTAATGAGTGCGTAAATGCATGCACTATACGTTTCCTAAAGAATTCCAAGAATGGAACCAAAAACATGACGGGTTCACTACTTTCTGCGAACAATATGACTTCTATTAGTCAGATTTTTACAGAAATTGCCAGTTGTGTGAAACAACAACTGTCAGTTAAGTTTCCATAATCTCAATTTGTCTGTTTAGACCTGCTCAGCATAAAGTTGGGCGGAGCTATGCTGGGAATAACATCAGGTCACTGAATCCATATACAGATAGCACAGGTGTAACCAGTAACCTTAATGATGGCTGCTTCCCAGGGTCCTGGTACTCTGTGTGCTTGCTCATGACTCCACTCGACTAGCTAACTGACACACTCAGTGTAGGCGAGCCATCATTAATGGTATTAGTTCCACCTGTAATTTTCCTGCTGCGACAAGTCATAATATCTGCTGTGAAAAAGCACTGCAAGGAGGGCAAAGGTGTAATTCGTTCTACCATAACAGGTGAAAGAAAGCTACCAGGAGAATCAGCGAGACGTCAATCAGTGTGTGCAGAGAAGAGGTCCAATCAGGCTCCAATCAACACCGGTGAGGTGCAGTGTACGTAGTACCTTTTAAATTAATTTCTATCAATATATTTGACTTCTATTAATTCTTTCATTCTATTTCTTCTGTCACATTTTTTTGTGGCGCAGCCCCTCCTCTCTGCATTTACCTCCTGCCTGTTCTGAGGCTCTGACCTCTGTCACAAAGGCAGCCAAGCGAACACCAGCGCAATTCCATCTCTCTGTAGTTATCGTGTGACAGTACTCTGTTGTTGTAGGGTCATCTAATTTCATTTCATGCTCAGGAGAAAAGGCAAAGAGGAGGCCTGATGAAATGAAGACAGCCCTGTCATCTTCTGAGCAATCTAGTTTAAAGGGGTTCGATCACTTTCCTGCAGTTGTCTGTGTTTGCACAGTGCTTCTACCTGCCTGTCTTTTCTGTCTGTCTTTACATCCAATGCTTTTCTGGTCGATGAATAAAGGGAGCGTGAAGAAGCTTTTAATTAAGGCCAGTACCTCTCTAATGTTCTGCCTCATGAGGGTTTTCTACTGCCTGGCCTGTTGAGCTCACCATCTGTGGAACGTGTGTTTCCTTTTTGAGCACTCACTTGGTCCAATATGTAGCTACAATTACTGTTCTTATTATTATCTGTCATTTCTGTTTGCCAAAGAGCTGGCAGTCAAAATCTGAAGAAGCGCCTGCTATTTCCGATGACCTGGCTCGTGCATAAGGAATGCACATGTTAGTTCGCAGGTAAATGCCATGCAAAGTGGATTTCAAATGGGTCACCATCACAATCCTGTGGACATAATAAAATATCTAAATTACTTCAGATCTGAAATGCAGAATACATAATCCTCCATAAATTATAAATGTCACAGTGCATCAAGCAGGACATTACTCATTAATTTAGTAGCTGTGACTCTACTGTATATCCGTGCAGTAGCGCAGACTAATTGGGCAGGCGAGAGTACTCGGCGAATAATTACAATCATCAACTTTGATCATCGAGGTCATTTTAGAGCCTTTTTTTTTTTTTTTTTTACTTTTGTGAAAAATCACAAAACTGTCAACATGCAGCAAACAGACTGTGTGTCACTCACAGTTCGTCACTCGCAGCAATCATTTCATGATGTCGGACTTGCGATGAACTTGACTTTAATTACATGCTGCCAGTTGCTATGACGATGACATGGTTTGTTCTGCTGTGTTGGCGCAACACCAGCATGCTCCCACTCAGAGCCAGGTTCACTGCTGGCAAACACTCGGACTCCGTGTTCCCCCTCAAGATGAACTGTAGTAACTTCGGTGACTTTTCATCCAGCGCCATCATCGGGTCGAAATTTCAATTTGTCCAATACTTTGGTTTATGATCAAATACCTGCAAAACTAAGGACTTTCCCATCAGCCTCAGTTGTGTTTCAGTGCCAATTAACAAATATTAACATGCTAACAGGCTAAATTATGATGGCGAACATGGTAAACATTACAACTGCTAAACATCAGAATGTTAGCATTGTTGTTGTTAGCATTTGGCTCAAAGCCCTGCTGTGTACACCCTTACAAAGCCCCTAGCGTGGCTGATTCAATGTGTATTCTCTACATGCACATTCTGGTGGGCCTTGGCTCAGCTGGGTTGTAGAGCGGGTTGTCCATTAAACTCAGGGTCAGTGGCTTCAGGCCTCTGATCCTGCTGCATTCATTATATTTCTTCGCTCATTCAGTCAGATTTTCCTTTATAATGTGTCACCCATCTAAAGATCTCTTTAGATCTAGAAAAAACTGCACCCAGACACGTGTTGTTCAAATCAACATTTTCAAGACTTTATTTTTGATTCCCCCAGAACATTCATCCACTCTGTAGAGGCAAACATACTCTGTAATAAAGGTCACTGCATGTAACATTTATAGTGCACTGGTGGCCCAGGTTGCTTAAAAGTGCATTTTGTGAGGTAATAGCAATTATTGTAGCTTTTGTATTTCTGTTTATTCAGCCTCAGCAACTACTCTCAGCCAAGCAATACATGCTCGCTTAAGTCTATGCTAAGATGCTATTATAAAATAATGCTCTATGTATTTAAAGTGCAAGTATTTTAGAGCTAGTGCAATATGTATTACTGATTTTCAGGTCTTAGTAAATGAGAAATGACTCGCATTGTGCCACAGGCTTGCAAATCAAGCATAGCTCTCGGATACAGCCAATTACACTTGGTACAATCAAAACTTACAGGGCATCTTGGATTTTTTTTCAGGCAGATCATCCCGTCTTACACAGTAAATGACTGTTTTCACCCTGGCACTGGGATTCTGACTCAGACTGGAGCTCAGAGCTCTGCGGGGGCCAAAACATGATCCACACACATGTAAATGAGGATATTCATGGCAAACTCTCTGATCTGATGTGTGCCTGAGTGATGATCACGCTGCTGTTTAATGGTACAGTTTTCCAACAACAGATGTGCTAACATACTCACTCCTTAAGGTGATTGACTGACTGGAGACAAAGGGAAAATCACCCTAATAAAGATGCCACCCTTAATTTTCCACAGCCTCGCTTATTCTCTCTGAGTGTTGTACATTAAAAAGCGATGAATGGAGACTAGCTGCTAGGTGACAGTTGTTGCTGTTAAATCTAAAATTGCACCCCCTCTTGCGCTCAGTCTCTTTACTTTAAATCACCCTCGTAGCATTCATGGGGATGCTGTTGCTGCTCTTCCTCCTTGTCAAACTATCTGTAGGGCCTTTTGTCATTTCAGTACCACCTGTGGTTTCATCCTTGTTCTTGCGGAAACAGTAGACCCCATAGAGGCGGAATTTTTTATCAGGGAAGCCCAAGTGTCGGACGCCCGGCTGAGATCCTCCGCAGCGAGACCGGGGATTGACTATGGGGTACCGGATGCTGCCATCCTCCAGCCAGCCAGCTTCACAGCGGTCCAGAAGCTGGAACTTCCATGCAGCGTACAGCTGCCCCACTTTGGCCACCACTGAGCCATCTCGAATGCAAGCCTTCACCGCCTCCGCATAGTTCACCTTCTTAAAGCGTTTGAGGAAATACACTTTGCCTAAAGGGATATAGAGCGAGAGGAGAGGATGTTTGTTGTAGGAACATGTGAAAAGGTGAAGGAAGAGCAAGTGCATTGTTCAGGATGGCAAAAGGAAAGAGAGCGAAGTGAATGAGAGAGTGAAGCCCCAGAGACAAGCCGGGCCCTGAGGGTAGATATTCTCAGTTTTCCTGGCATCTCTGTCTGATTGTGTTCAGAATATCAAATCATTCCAAAAACCATCTGGGCAGCTGTTAACAAAATTGAAAAGGCAATACTCTAACTCACACTAACTCAAAATTACTCTTAAAACGCTTCCATTTTAACTTTCATCTTACCTCTGGGGAGACTTTTTGCCAGGCAGTAGTAAAGAAATTGGTATCCTGATTGGCGGAATTGTTTGAACTGAACTGAATCACAAGGCAGCTTCTCCTCCTAAGATGGGACCAAAGGTAACGAACCTAACCAGGAATAAGGAGGTTGTTGGTTTCTCCTGCTATCATGAAAATCATGTCCGCAACCTCAGCTTCGCACTTGGCTCAGCTATTGATTTTATGCTTGTTTATGTGACTGCTGGCTTTTAGAGAGGCAGAATATTGTCTCATATTTCCCCAGGGGATACTCAGTAAATACCTTCCAGCTGGACTGAGCAACAGTATCGGTCACGACCATTGCTGAAACCTCCTGCCCACAACAGACTGTCCACAATAATTAACACACAGGGGAAGCCATGAGCAATCGTTTAAGGCCCCTGTCATGCTAACGTTTTTTGCACAAGCACTGGTACCGCTTCTTTTTTTTCACTTGAGACTATCCCAAAATAGTTTATGATTTCAAATGAAGAGCCTTTTATGGAGATAATGAAACATCTATTTAAATTTTTGAATGCATGAGAAGTTTTGAATTATCTTTCAAAATTCAAAGAAGCACATGCAGGCTTCAAGTCATGTTTTTCATATCTGAATTTTTTTAAATTCCATGTTAACCATTGATGCACTATGTTTCACTAATATGGTCAATGTTTTGAAGGAGTAGTTAAAAATATGCTCCCTTGCTTTCTTGCCAAGAGTTAGATGAGAAGATCAGTAATGGTCACATATCTTTAGGGTAAATATGATGCTGCTTCGCATAAATATTGGAAACAGGGAGAAACGGCTAGTCTGTCTCTGTCCCGAAGGTAACAAACGTTGTCTGCCAGCATCTCTGAAGCTCACTAAATAATATGTTTATATCTCATTTATTTAATCTGCACAAAGCATGAGCAAATTAGTAAAAACGACAATTCTCCTGCCAAGAAATAAGGTGCTTTTAAGACCGTGAGTGTTTGCCACCCGACTGCTGCCTGGCAACATCGATGTTCCCAGCTACCTCCAACTGTACCAGCCTGTACACCACCGGCTGCTGCTATCCACCAACCACATCTCATCACAATTCAAGGAACTCGGGTACCTGTAAAAGTACCTCCCATATAATTCTCCCTCACTGTAGCTTCTGTGGTTGCCATGGTCACAAAACAACATTGTAACAGCAAGTAGAGGAAAAGTAGAACCATCATGAACTCTGAATGCAGCGGATTTGGTTTTTGCATATATTAAACAAATGAGATAAAATGTGTTAATTAGTGGGATTTAGAGGTGATAGTAGTGGGACATTTTTACCTTTCAGGCAGACCTGTCCCCAGTTGCTTAGCTAAATAGCTGCTGAATGTAGCTTCTTATTTAGCATACAGAAAAGAGTGGTATCAACCTTCTCATCTGATGCTTGGTAAGAAAGCAAATAAGTGTGTTTTCTAAGATAACAAACTATTCTTTTAATCAATGTTTTAATACTGATTATTAAAACATTGATTGCTTGTATCTTCCATCAATAATCTTTTTATTATATGCCTAATACATGTAGACTTGTTTGGACTGCTCAGAGACTACCGATAACTTTAATGATGCAAAAACTAATCCAGCCTCCAACTTTCCTAAGTTTGGTTGAGCTGAACCTGGAGGTGGCGTGTGTAACAGACACTAGCAGACTCTCTGTGGGAATGTGATGTAAATCAAAGAACTGGCAGATGAAAGGCGATGCTTGGCACCCAGAGGAAACTGTGGCCCTAAGAGGGCAGAATCAACACAGCCTGATCTAAATCCAATGGCCTTAGGCCTGAGAGATCACAAGCAGAGATCAGAGACATGGGCCTGATTTCCCCATTATCCAACATGATATATCCTCCTTCCATACAGTACCACAAGAATCCAGCTCCGCCAGTGTCGTGTTCTCTTCCAATCATGAGCCACAGATGCTGGATGCTCAGTTGGCTGTTTGCATTTTGATGTATAATCATGTAGATGGACTACAAAGTGTCTCTTCAGATACAGATATGCACGTGCACACAACTACAGCCGCCAACCTACATCACTCTCTGTTTCTCACCATTGAGCTTGGAAGTGAAACAGAAAGCGTCATAGCGCTCATCCTCTTTGTGCCTGTAGCCATAGTTACGAACACCAGCGGGGGTGTCCTTGCGGCCGCACTGGTCTCTGGGATGAGAGATAGGGTACTGGACTGAGCCGTCCTCCAGCCATCCAGCATTACACCAGTCTAGTCCTTCCAGCCACGCCTGTGGAGAGGGATAATGTAGGTTAGTGAGTTGTACTGAATGATACTGACATAACTCCATTACTCTGCACGTTATGCATATTGCTTTTAAAGTAAGAGAATGGACCTGCAGTAAAAATGTCTGGTCTGGTCAAATGCATATTCTTAATATCAGACGTCCTGCTGCTCTAAGTAGTTTATGACTGAGGGTGCCTATAAGTGCATTGTTACAACTAACAGATTGGCCGGTAAAAGAATGTGCTATGGAAGGTGTGATCTACAGGTCTTATAAATCCTTTGTAGGGACCCGTGACTTCTCTTAACCTTGAACATGACAGATATTTGAACCACAGACATGAACTTACCTTGTGCAGTTGAGGGTGAGAGGCCAGAATGGCGTCCTGCTGCTTGCAGACATCCTCCGCCTGGTGGTAGTTGAGCTTATAGCGCCCCTCACGGGGGTAGTAGGGAAACACCACTCCTACAGGTGACAGAAACAGACCTGCTGTTGAGTGTGAGGCTGTAAAATGTATGAAATTCACTTAAATCTCTTGTGAACTGGTGTATCATTACAGCAGTATTACAAACGTCAGCCTATACGAAGTCGCCTCGTTAATTCCTGACCTTCTAAGTCGAGGTTGACAAATCCTGTATCGTCTTCCATGTCATTAGTGACTTCACACTCATAACGTCCGTAGTCCTCCAGTGTGACATTTTGGATGATCACTGAGGCGTCACCTGGTCCCGCCTGCTCCAAAAACACACGGCCTCTGTACGATCCAAACACACGCTGCTGCCTGAAGAGATTTGACAGAAAGATTTTTTTCCCTTATAAAAGTAAAATATAATTTGGAAATGCTTCAATTTGAGAAATGTTTTAAAGATGGACTCTAAGTGGTATACTTTCCTTCACAGCCTACCGGAAAGAGCAATGTATCTTTTTATGATATCTGAGTGGGAAAATACTTACATGACACATTACATTGTGAATGTGTGCTAAGCATCTATAGTATGTGGCTGTGAAATAAAATCAATCAAATCAGCATCTGTAGGACTGAGCCCTACGACTGAGAAACCGAAACTGTTGATTAAAACAATAGATACAAACTGATTGATCGAAAGATACAAATGCACATTTTACCTTCCAAGTGCCACAAAGACATCCTCAAACTGCAGCGCATCAGTCACTTTGGTCCATTTGATCCGAATGCGAGCAGGATCGGTGTTCTCCGGCTCATGGTGGAATCTGCAGGGCAGAGTGATGGAGCCGCCACGATGTGTCACCACTTTACCAGGAGCTGTCTGCACAATCACTGCTCCGGTGTCATCCTCTGATGGGAAGAAGGAAGAGAAGGAAGGTCAGGTTATCAAAACACTGTATTTGGGGAATGACAATTATCTAATTCAATTCAATTTTATTTATTTAGCGCCATATCATAAGAGTTGTCTCATAGCACTTGTTAATATAGAGCAAGTCTAGACCAACTCTATATGTATAGACCCAAGAATTCCACCATGAGCAGCACTAGGCGACAGTGGCAAGGAAAAACTGCCTTTTAACAGGCAAAAACCTCGAGCAGAACAAGGCTCTGGGTGGGCGGTCATCTGCCTCGACCAGATGCTGGTGAAGTTTTGCCCACATTCATTTTAAACCTTAACCAGCATTGGACCAGTGTTGGAAGACCTCATCATTAACCTAAAAGCATTGTGACCATTTAACAACTGTTAAATAATATATTTTTCAGACACAATGGTCCGCACAGTTCACATTGAATCCAACTGCAGTTTACTGCAGCCTTATGTTTACCTTTCTGACGTCTTCTCACAGTGTCTAATTGGAAGCTGTTTTCACCTTTATGAAACATTCTGCTGTCTATCTGTAGTATTAATCATCCCCCAAACTCCAACCGCCTGTGATCTGACACTACTGCTGTGTAGCAGTGAGGCAGATTAACTTCCGCATCAACTAGGTGGCAGTTTCATTATCTTTTTTGTTTTTTTTGTTTACCTAATTAAGAGCACAAAAATGTGCAAATATAATAGCCACTCTGCCTCTCATTCTCCTCTGGTTCTCTCTCCTCTCTCTCTTGCACTCACTGGTTTATTTATAAGACAATAAAGCACATAGGTTTGCTGTTGTTTGGTTGTAATGATGTTAATCTATCAGAGCATTGGTTGCAACAAAACTGGATGAACAATTTAGTCCAAATGGTGAAGTGGACTCTTTCTGAGTGTTAAATTATAATACAGTGCACATGCAGCAGCAGCAGCAGCAGCAGAGAACATTTATATTTACTGCTTTTCCTGGTATATGTTTTCAAGCTACATCCCCAAAAATCACATAGCCTGAATTATTTGAATGATCAACTAGAATTTGATTAATATCCAGATTTTCGAACAAACTGTTCCATTTGAGCCTTCAGTGCAGCCTAATTAATCAACAGTTAAAGGAAATTAATACATACATCAATTCTGTCAGGAACATGCTTAGTTCAATCGCCCGTAAAATTGAAGTTTGAAGTATTAACTGGCTCCACAGGAAGGCTATGATTAAAACTCTACAATTCAGGCAATCCAGGCAGATATAAAGTAATTTACTGATCTCCCTTTTTTATACTTATTCAATAATAATAATAATAATATGATTATGGACAATACTTGTTATTTTTCTGCTGTTTTTGAGATGACACACTGGAAACATTAAATTCATTAATTCATTTTAAAGCTTGTCTTAAATGCTGTCACTCGACCAGTGTCTCAGATATTAGTTTACACTTTGCACCTGAGACTGTTTTTCATGAGGTGCAAATAATTAGATGGAGAGAGAGAAAGAGAGAGAGAGAGAGAGTAAAAAGGGGAGGGGACGAGATGAAAAGAGAGCGGGCTGTACTATTGTTTCAATAGGGACTCATGCATCAAACTTCAATTTTCCGGACGATTGAAGTAGTGATTTTTTTCCATCTTGAAGTGAAATACTGAAATACACTTAAGACCTCCAGATTAATTACCACGAAGTGGTCCCACAGACTGTAGTATTACTTATCACCGAGCCCGCCTGACAAGCCCTCATAAAATAAGCAAGTGAAATCCATAAACTTAGCCTGCCTTAACACTCCCTCCCTTCATAAATATGCTTGATTCAGAATAGGCTGCAGAACACACACACACAGACACACACACACACACAGACACACACACACACACACACACACACACACACACACACACACACACACACACACAAACACACAGAGCTTTAACATATGCCTCAAAACAAAAAATG
>JAVQJF010021184.1:0-39032 GCA_036023855.1 Gadopsis marmoratus
CTCCATTTTACCCTCACTCGTGAACAAGACCCCGAGATACTTAAACTCCTTCGACTGGGGCAACAACTCACTCCCAACCCAAAGGGGACAATCCACCGGTTTCCGGCAGAGAACCATGGCCTCGGACTTGAAGGTACTGACTCTCATCCCGACTGCCTCACACTCGGCTGCAAACCGCCCCAGTGCATGTTGGAGGTCACAGCCCGACGAAGCCAACAGAACCACATCATCCGCAAAAAGCAGAGACGCAATCCTGAGGTCGCCAAACTGGACACCCTCCTCCCCCCGACTGCGCCTTGAGATCCTGTCCATGAATACCACAAACAGGATTGGTGACAAGGGGCCAAGAATGTGGACACTCGGGTTAACATCAGGGAGGCCGTTCCTCCCAATCACCCCTTTCCAGGTTTCCCCGTCGTTGCCGACATGAGCGTTGAAGTCCCCCAGCAGAACTACTGAGTTCCCAGGAGGTATCCCTTCCAGGACGCCGCCCAGGGACTCTAAGAAGGCCGGATACTCTGAACTGCTGTTAGGTGCATAAGCACAAACAACAGTCAGAGCCTTCCTCTCCGCGACTTTCAGACGCAGTGAGGCGACCCTCTCATTCCCTGGGGAGAACTCCAACACAGCGGTGCTCAGCCGGGGACTCATGAGTATCCCCACACCCGCCCGGCGCCTCTCACCCTCGGCGAATAAACGAGTCATTTTGTCAAACGTTTATTAACCAAAATAAGTTTCTATTTTCCATTTGTCATAGCAAACTTGTATAGAAACAGATTAAGTAGCAGTTAAAATCAAATTTTATCAAATGAAATATAAAATAATATAAAGGAAAAGAAAAGTAAATAAAAATATAGAAGCCCATTTCCTAAAAGTATTAATCCAAATGTACTACATATTATACATACAGTACCATGTATTTATGTGCGTATATATATATAGTGTATATACAGCTCTGGAAAAAAGAGACCACTCCAAATTTTCCAAAGTTAATTTTAATTAAACACATAGTAAAACCAGAGAACTGATAATTTTGCAGTTTTCGCTTAATTATCTTTCTCCTTTCTCCTTTCGCTTTAATTATCTTATAATAATCTCAAAAGAGGGAGACCTTTTGATGAGCATTACTTTACACATACAAAAACAAAGTATGACACATAACTGGTCCATCTATTGTACAGTTTATTTGAATGTGGAGTGTTATTGCTGTTTTCCTAATTTTTATGAATATATCATATAATCTTTTTCAAATGATCCATCATCTTTGCACCCGTTGCTACAAGCAGGCTTGCTGTATTCCTAAAAAAGCTGATAATAGAGCACCATACTCTTTTCAGACTTCTGTATGAAAAATGACATCACAAAAAAGCAAGTCTATAAAAATGGGTTTTAAGAAGTGATTTAAAAGAGGTTACTGATTCGGCGAGCCTTATCTCCTCAGGCAGGTTGTCACAGAGTCGAGGTGCCCTGATGGCAAAGGCTCGGTCACCTTTATATCTTGTCACAGGCAGTAAATGAGTCAATTCTCATGTTTGTAAGGATCCTAAAAGTCATTTTTATGGCAATGCAGTGCAAAGGACAAAATAATATGAACTGACTACACTTGCTGAAACTTCAGATTTTTGACCTTTGACTATTATGACAAGCTTTAACACCAGTGAGCTGTATTTGAACCCAAGGTACAAAATTGAGCTTAGATGTTATGTTCACTGTAAAAATGTTTGGACTTTGGATGCAGCTACACAATTGTTGAATGTTTAAGGCACTAAGATGACAATTGTTGGCAATCAGCTGTTTTATGCTGTTCATTGCAATGTGTTTTGTCTGGAAATGATCATTTCTGAATAGAAACTGTAAATTGATTTGCACTGTTTTGGGGGTTGTGGACATTTTAACACTACAGAGGAGTGTTTACAAAGCAGAGTTCGAAAGATATCCAGATAACTGGGAAAAAGATAGCTATTGTGTGATATTGATGTGAGTCCTGTTTATTTGGCGTATGTGTGAGTATGTGACTATTATTACTTTTAATAAACCTTGTCTTTCGGTTAGTCACTACTTTATTCTATTGGGTTTTGTTCCCTCCTGGCCTATCTGAATTATATCAAACTAAAACTGTTATGCAAGCTCCAAATAAATGTACTTTTATAGTGCTATAAATTTAAATGTGATGCTGATAACCAATTACAACTTGTGTCAGTCCATTATGACAGCTACCCTGACTTCAGCTCCAAGATGAACAAGGTATTGGAGTCTAAGGTGTGGGTAATGGACATAATCTAATCTAGTCCAAGGAGTATGTGTGTGCTTATGCAATTTCAATGTAAGATCTTGTTGTTTCCTTGTCAGTGACCAAGTGTCCTCGTGTTAAACCTTGCACAAGATTGAAATAGTTCAATAGATAGCTCTACTTAATGACAATGCATTCCTGCTTGTTACCTAGATCATTTGTTAAGGATAACACCATAGGAGATAATAGCATCATGCAAGTGGAGATCAAGGAGGGCAAAAATGTACGTTTAAATAACCTTTGTTGGCACTTTTAAGTAAATAATCTTGTCTATCAAGGTTTTGTTGTTTGTCTTTGAGCTAAGGAATAGTTATGTCAAGTTGATATTACCAAAGTAACATCTAAACAATGCCTAAAGTGAGCATAGTTATGTTCATAAGTAGAAGAATTAGCAATTCTACAGTTGCTAACGTGTTATCTTGCTCTGGGACAATGTAAACAACGTGTGATGAAAAGAGCCCTATGGCACAAATCTTATCTGTTACAGAATGATCAAGTCTAAGGGTTAGTCACTCAAAACAATCATCGTCAGACATTACCATTTACACACAAAGCCAACAGTATCATCATCATCTTCTCTTTAGTGTATACAGTACATTTGTTCTTACACCATTTAAATACCAAATAATCTTATTTTTTGACACATAAAGACATCAAGGGAAGACAGGAATATGTTGAAGAATCATTACAAAAAAATTATTTGAATTGAATTTGAATTGTCACAATTCCTGACTGAATCTTTTTTGTTTTCTTTGATTGTTTGAGAATGTTTCTCATTATTATGAGATACTAAGTCATTCTTTTGAGAAGGTTTCTCATTATAATGACATACAGGATGGGGTTTTTTTTTCATCATACTGGCGGAAATGGGCTAAATAAATACAATAAAGAAATTCATATAAAGAAAATAAGATAAAATTGAGACAAATAGCAAGATAAAATGTATTTATATTATTTATTTGTGTGCATACTATTTTTTTAAATAATCATTAAAAATGTGTAGCGTTAACATTTATATATAATGTATTTTTAGTGACGTTTCCTCTTTTATTTTGGAACGTGACGGTGGTCATGTGACCGCACACCTTGGTCATATGACCGAGTAGGTCGATGCTGCGGGTTAGATCGCGGAGTAGATGAGCTAAAGAGAGCATTTCCTCCTTTCGCTCTCTCTCACTGTCCGTTCGCGTTTGTGTCGATTCATTTCCAAATTCATATCTGCGCTTTAATGTTAAAGAAGACGGAATAAAGAAGACGGTTTCATGACGAGGATCTAACATGGAAACCGGAAGCCGGCTCGCTGCACTGTCGTTGCTTCTCTCCGCCGTGTTGTCTCCCTGTTGCCTCATCAACCCTAAACCGGTACAGAAAACTGTCACCAGGACAAACCTCTCATATAAATACGCTACAACGCAGCACAGTAGCTCTGCTGTGGCTACGACTGTTGTTGAAGCTCGTGGTGTTTTAAAAGTGTTGATTCGTGTTATTTTGTCCAGCCGGTGCTGCCTTCACGTGTCTTCTTTTATAGTCAGAGGTGGCAGACATTGAAGCAATTTACCTTTAAGTAAAAGCAGTGGCGCAGCAGTATGTAAATATTCAATTACAAGTAAAAGTACAAAAGTATGACCAGCAAATTGTGCTTCAAGTATCAAAAGTAAAAGTATGCGTTTGTGAGAATGGGCTCTGTCTATAACCGGATGCATTAACATGTGAACAATACTTTATTATATATATATATATATTATAGCTGTTTGAGGTGGAGCTACTTTGGGTTAGTTTAATCTATAACACGGCATCATATTTTATACACTGGTCACATGATTTGTTTGTAAAATCTTGATCTGAAAAGTAACTAAAGCTGTCAATATAGTGCAGTAAAAAGTACAGTATTTGCCTCTGAAATGTAGTGGAGTAGAAGTATAAGGTAGCATGAAATTAAGATACTCAAGCAAAGTACAAGTTCCTCAAAATTTAACTGTACTTGAGTAAATGTACTAGTTATACTCCACCACATTTATAGGAAGTGAATTACGCTTTTGCAGCCTAGCTGTTGGGATTTGTGAATCATCAGATAAAATATGCTTCCTGAACTGAAAGTGTGACCACCATGCTTGTGTAACGTGACACCTGATGCAGATATTTTTCCCTTAGTCAGCTGATGTGGCTCTTTCCCCCACTCCCTCTCTTCATTTTTCTGTCCTGTCTTTCTTTGCTGTCCAGATCACCCCTCTGGTGTACGAGGAGCAGCTGCTGTGGGTGAGTGGAGGCCAGGGGCAGGTGAGCATCTACAGGATCCCGCTGATCACCTTCACCCCCAGGGGAAGCCTGCTGGCTTTTGCAGAGGGCAGGAAGTTGTCGGGCAGCGACGTGGGAGCAAAGTTCATCGCATTGCGGCGGTCCACAGACAAAGGCAGGACGACCACCAGCCAGTCATGCAGTTCAAAAGTTACACACTAACAGAGTTGGTTACACTCCACAGGGAAATATTAAGACAGTCACAAATGGAGGGAAAAATTCAAAGGCTTACAATCACTTATCGTAGTTTCCTGGCCACAACTTTGACTTTGTTGTCATTTTACAACTTAATGAATATACTGTATTTTCATTTGTATTATATTTTTTCACAAGTTGGATATTTATTAGAAAACATCATGAGAAACATAAATATAAACATTCACAAAAACTAATGTCTTTCTTAGAATAAGGTCAAAATTAGTGTCTGAATCATCTCCTGCTCCTTCTCCATCCCTCCAGGGGCCACCTGGTCCCCTACCAGCTTTATTATTGATGATGGATCGCAACAGCAGGATGGCCTGAACCTGGGCTCGGTGGTGGTGGACAAAGAAAAAAAATCCGTGATTCTGATCTACAGCATCTGCTTCCACCTCTACCTCTGCTACCCGTCCAGCACCATGATGGTGGAGAGCCTGGATGACGGCCTCAGCTGGAGCTCGCCCAGAAACCTCTCGGTCCAGCTCGGAATCAAAAACTTTGCCCCCGGTCCCGGCTTCGGCATCCAGGTGAGAGAAGCCGTGGAAGTTTTCTAGTTGTAAAGTGAGATAACATTTAAGCTAAATGACCTTCAGGTTGCATTCGTGTCACGTTGGTTTTACTGTGATTATAAGCTACTGACAGGTTAGTTATTGACGTCACACATGAGTGGTCATTACATGTGTTTAAAATAAGATTTTAAAAATTAAGTCATTAAAAACCTTATCTACCTCCTGCAGGGATATTATGATCACCTTTGGCTACAGGGTTGTAAAAATCTTAGTTCATACACCTTTATCCTAACTGAGTAATTTATACTATAAGCAGTTTGATTTAATTTAGCATTTGAATTTGACTGAACCATATGAACAAATGCATTTTTAAATTGAGTTCTTTTCTTGTACTTCACGAAAAGAGGATGTGTATTTTGTTCATTAAATGTACATTAATCTGTCCAAATTAAAGAAGTGAAAACTAGCTTCAAGCTCGCCACATGTTTTTCTGTAAACTGGTCAGTATAACTGCTTAAATGCATAGTACATTGACAAAATAATGTGGACACCTCATGAACTGTAAAACTATGAAAATGAATGTAATTGAGTGTAATTGATATAAATCTTAAGTAACTTTTACCAATTAGCCGCATTGGTAAACTGTAATAGATATCGGATTTGGCCGTTTTTTGAGGCCAAGAGAACAATAATCTGCACCCATAGTCTATTGTAGGGACATTTCATCTAAAAACATGTGGC
Organism: Gadopsis marmoratus; assembly: GCA_036023855.1. NCBI lineage: Eukaryota > Metazoa > Chordata > Actinopteri > Centrarchiformes > Percichthyidae > Gadopsis > Gadopsis marmoratus. The sequence continues at coordinate 6,034 of JAVQJF010021184.1, forward strand.
AAAATATACCAACGTTATACAAACTGTATCCCCAAAGAGGAACAGCAGTCACAAGTTGAAACCAACCAACAGAGACATAAAGGACACTTCTTGAAAAATGCTGCTGTACTAATATGAAACACCTTTTTTTTCTCAGTGTTTGCAATGTATATGTTATTTTTGTCTTTGCCTATGAATTAGAGTCCATCAGATATCGAGTATATAGAATCTGTGTCACCAGGGGCTACTGTATATATGAGCTGTATATAAAAAAAAAAAAAAAAATTTCCATTTCTGGACAGAGATCTCGGATGTTGAGCAAATGAGTAGTTATCAACAGCCGCTGTTGAGCATCTGTTTAGCTATTATGAGCTACGTTACGTTTGTGGACATGCATTCCAGTTTATAGCACACTAAACCTTCTGTTGAACTGCAGCAGATCAGCCACTCTGAATTATAATTATGGTTTGTTTCATGAGATAGTGACATCATTCTCTATAGCAGATGTCTGTGTTCGGTAAATCTGTTCTCTTTTGTTTTTTTTTTGAGAACATATAGACTTCATTTTCAGAATCGGATGTAGTTTCTGTCAAATTTGCCCTTTGTGCTTTGCACCTTTTCTTTATTGTTCACTACGTCCACATCTTTTTGTGTCTTTGTACAACAGAAGCACTTCGAACCCCACAAGGGGAGGTTGGTGGTGTGTGGCCACGGTACATTGGAGGGAGACGGAGTTTTCTGCATCCTGAGTGATGACCACGGACAAAACTGGAAAAATGGAGCCGCGCTGAAAAGCGTCCCATACAACCAGCAGAAAAGACCACAGGATTTCAACCCTGACGAGTGCCAGGTATGTTTGCTGCTGCTGAATCGCCCACAATAATCGCATCTTCTTCGACGGCTCACCGTAGCACCATTACGCTGATGGGTTGAGTTACCTGTGCTGTGTGTTGCATTTCATATAGCAGAATATCAATGTTGAATCAAGCTGAAAGGAATACTTCAAACAAAAGTTATTTTATAACAAGCATCTCCTGTAGCCTTCATGAAGATTAAACTTTATTACAACCAAAAGTGGTTACAAGTTCTTACAAAAGCAAATCAAAATGTCTTAGAAATAGAAAGTACTCCACAATGAGAGTCTCAGTTATGCAGTCGTACACTCACCAGCAGTCTGCAGCGCTGTGTGGAAAAACACCACAGTGACTGCAAAGCAAAATTAACTTCTGTTCCCTTGCTGATGCCCCATTGGGTGTTGTGTTATGTCCTCATCCAATGTTGTAGACTTTCAACAGTAAATACATCATATTCAGACAGTTGCTCTGTAGTCATGAATGTGTTTTTATATTAACAATGAATCAAATGTATTTGTGTAATGAGAAACCCACACCCAACTTTGCAGCTCTATTGACCTTTTTAGCATGTTTTGGTTCTCTATGCCCTGCAAATTTCAAATATGGCTTCAGTCTCAGTGCTTTTATCAACCCAGTTTCATATATATATATATATAAACAAAATTTTAAAAAAAAAGCTCTGACAACCCCACTGTAGGCTGCCTGTTCAGCACCAAGCTGCAGACAAAGTTAGCAACTAGTTGTTGAATAAAGTCGAATTGCTATCAGTTAAAAGAGAAGTTGGATTTAGTGGTGAAAAACAAAGCTAAAGGGAGAGTTATTATCACACAGTTGGACAGAAATGACCCCAAATGAAAGCTAATGTTGCAGTGTGTCCTCCGAATGTGTGACTGGGCAATCATTTCTTTAGTTTATCTGTCAGCTTGTTGTGGAGCTCCTCTGCCCTCTAGTGGCCGAACAAAATGCAGCTGTAAAATGTATATATTGCACCTAGCAGTGTGAGGATAGTGTGTAATAATGTATTAATCAAATAACGGTAAGTGAATGTTTAACATGACACCTTTCTTAAATCGCAGAGCATCAGACACTGCTAAACCCTGTCCCCTCTCTCTGCCCCTCTGCAGCCGTTTGAGATGACGGACGGCAGCATCATCATAAACGTGCGAAACCAGAACAACTACCACTGTCGGTGTCGCGTGGTGGTACGCAGCCGTGACGGTGGAGAGACCCTGCCCATAGATGATCTGTACTTTGACTATACGCTGGTGGATCCCGCAGTAGCAGCTGGAGCTCTGCAGAAAGACGGCGTGCTCTACTTCACCAACCCCTCCAACGAGCTACACCGTAAGAACCACCGTCTCTATTTCCTTCCTAACTTTTGTCACTGATTGACTGAGTAGTAAAATCATTCTGTAAAAATACTCACAAATAAAAGTCTTGCATTCAAGTAAAAGTACAAAAGTGTTATAAGCAAGATGTACTTAATTCATCAAAAGTAACAGTATTTGTTCTCATCATATGTGTATGTATACATATATATGTATACATGGGCAGTAATGGGCGGTTAGCACCTTGCATGTTAGCCTGCTGCCATCATTGTGTAAATGTGTGTGATGCTTGGCAAATTGTAAAGCGCTTGGGGGGGAAGCGTGCTATATAAATGCATTTACCATTAAATCTATAACAATCATATTTTGTAACTTGATCATGTGTTTTTTTTTGGGGGGGGGTTTATGTACATCGTAATACGTAATGCAACTATAGCTATAAAATTAATGGAATGAAGTTTAAAGCACAAAATTTGCAGCTGAAATCTGGTGGAGCCGAAGTACACAGTAGCTTAAAATGGAAATACTCAAGTAAATTACCTCAAAATTGCACTTCAGTACCGTACTTGAGTAAATATGAATGAGCATGCTAACTTCTTGCATATCCGCCCTCAGGAGTTAACATGACTTTGCGTTGGTCGGTGACCAACGGAACATCTTGGGAGGAGGAAGCTGTGCAGATATGGGCAGGGCCAAGCGGCTACTCCTGCATCACATCACTGGACAGCGGTTCTCCAGATGACCGGAAGTACATCTTTGTCATTTATGAGAAGGGCCACAAGGACTATGACGAGACAGTCTCGTTCGCCAAGATCCACCTGTATGGTGGCCGGTAGAGCAAGCGAGAGGGAGGTAAGCGGAGCTAAAGCTAAGCACGAGGTGTGATGCATTAAAACATTCGTATGCTGTTAGTCTGAAAAACACTGAACAGTTTTGGTGGAAAAATATATCTGAGCATGACTCCTGTTTTTAATTTTACCTTGTTTTTGGTTCCCAGATTCAAATGTTGGAGGGAAAGGGAAACATGAAGACACGAAGATTACACCCACGTCTTTCTCAGCAAGAACATAAGAGACTTTTTAAACTCACTTTATGATATTAAATGAGAAAATAAGAGACTCAGCACCATGAATGTCCAACACTTCAAACCCATCTAAAAATACAATTTTCTCCTTATTTTATTTTTCTCTTCTCTTAAAATTCCTGCAGTTTTAATCACAAGTCTCATGTGTATTTTTCTGTGATTGGATATGCCACCACGTGTGTGTTTTTATTAAACATAAGTTTGCACAGCCACAGTATTTTGTGAGTTCTCTGTTCTTAGATGAAAGAAAATATGAAGGGACGGTTTTGGAGAAATCTTATATGCGTGCTGTGCTTGTAATTTTTCTTTTTTAATTTTTCGCTTTTATTAAGATGGAAGTCTTATGTCATGAATACATGCTGATTGAAATTGGTTCTGCCTTTTGTAAAACCAGAAATTAAGAAATAATGTTAATTGCCTTTTGTTTTGAGACTGCAGTCCAATGCCATTTCCATTTCGGGTTTGAGTGATTATAGAAAGACAGTTAGAATTAAAAAGAGGTGTGTGTGTGTGATTGACTGTGAGATTGAAGAGGTAAATACAAAATGTAAAGTTTCCTCTTTTGTACTTGTGCTGAATGTACGCTGATATTTTATCAGTCTGAACTCCACTGAAGCCAGAATTTGGATATTTTATTTTGAAATCAAGAATTCATGTCCTGTATTAACCCTATGTACAATGCTGTTATAATTCCGGACATTATCTGCTTTATGTACTTTACATCACAAGAAAATGGCTTGATGTAAACCAGGGTTGAAGAAAGAATATCTGAAATTTACAATAGACAAAACTTCACTGACTTCGTATTAATTCCACTTTACCGGTGTCTTTTCCCTGCATGTCTCTATATGACTTTTATAAATGTATACTCAAGGTTGTTCTGTGAAGGAGAATTTACATACATTTATTTAATTTACCCACTGTTTTAACTTGAGGAATATAATTTTGGGACTACTTTCGAAATGAATGTGCTGATTATTCCAAAAGAAACTTGTCAGGATATCATTTATGTGCATATATGAGAGACCAAGAAATCGGGATAAAAGTGAGGGGAGATTCTCGATTTTGACGTTAACTTAGTAGTTTTCAACACTGGCTCTTCGATCCGAAGGGAGGAAATCAATACGTTGTACCATCCTACGTGTGACCTGAGATGCCCTCGAGTGTCCTTTCTGTCGTAGGCACATTTCTCCGCAGCCGTTTTGAGTGCGTTTTTCTTCGCTTGCAGAAATACGCGTCGGAACGCTGAGATCAAAGTCAGACTTCTGAGGCATACGTCTTGTGTTGTGGCGCATCACTGCCCCCTCTGGCCGGAGAATCTTGCGCGTTATTTCGCGACTTGCGTGAAAATCGCCGCACCGATCTAAAGTCACAGCGCGCCGGTCCCGACCGAGCGGCTCGATTCGGTGCCAAAAAAAAAAAAATGAATAATAGATAATAAGCCCAACGAACAACAATAGTACCAACTATGACACGTCTGACTGGTGCCAGATACGTTACATTTTAAGTGAGAGCAGTCGACACTTAATTAAATTCACACTCGGTCCATAAAGCATTGGAAGTTATTCGATTAACGTTTATTTCAAAGGGTACTTGGCCAGCGGTTTTTTTTCTTCTTCTTACTGTAGCGGTCCCAAACGGCTTCCATCTCACGAAATCACCCAGTAGCCGTCGACGGCTCTTTAGGTGACGGATCAAGTCCAGTATTATAATTTTCTTTTTCCCCTTTTCATTTATTTTTTTGGGGGAACCCCCCCCCCCAAAAAAAAGAAGCAGTGCAAGTAAGCCGAATACCTTCTTTATCTATATAGTTCTACTCATTTCTCAGTTAGTGCGATCTACTGCAAAGACCATATGTGTTGGACTGTGCGGGGGGGAGAGGGGGGGGTAACGTTGCTTAGCTAGCTGGGTCACTTGCTAGAAAGCTACGCGATAGCATAGCTAACCTCATTCTGCGATACAACCTCGAGACAAGTCGGGACAAGACCAGGTCAGTGGCCGGAAAATGTTGCATGTCTTACGCAAACACCGATTAGTTACAATGTATTGAGCAGACATCATCACCATTACCCTTGGACACAGAATGATCTTGCCGGAGAGTATATTTGTGGAGGGGCGCCCTTATTTTCTCTGGAAATGCACAGTTGGTTGTTGTTGCTAGCTAGCTAGCTAGCTAATGTTAGGTGGTTGCCTAGCTCGGCTAAGTGGTTATCTAGCGTTTGCCATATCAAAATGATTACGTTTAGTAATTTTTTACATATATTTACTTTGCAGTGGTATTGGCTACTAAGTTAACATGTTGTAGATTTATCTGGTAACGTTTTGTTGCGATCCAAGACTGCACGTAGCTAATATTAGCAGATAAATGTTAGCGCAGGATGTTCGAATAAAATACTGCGACGTTTTAGGTAGATAATGCGGTGTCGGTTAACTGGCGTTCGGTGAAAAGGACATTTATATTTTTCAAAACCATTAACTCTACTTTGACGGTCTCTTTTTATATTAACTGTATCATGACTGGCTTCGCTAGAGCTATGCTACACAACCGGTCTGTTAACGTTAATATGCACCGGGCCTGTCTCCGCCGCCATTTTGTTTTGTTCTCCTAATAAAATATTTTTTCTGCGTTGTCCCGTGCCCCACACGGACGTTAGATAAACAACATCGTTCGGTGAAAACATCCAGTCGCCATGCCGGCGTGTGATTCAAAATGTAGCACCTCGCCGAGTTGAAGAGCAATGAGCTAATGTTACCGCAAGGTGTTGAAAATGTATTATGAAACATCAACGCAGTCCCCCTCCCAACGCGAACAGTGAGGCCCTGTGTTAGCCAGCTAACGTTAGTTAGCACCACATTAAAGATGTGTTCAGTTTGTGGTTTATATAGTTGATTGCTACTGTCGTAGCTACCAGCTGATTCAGCCCATGGAGTTTCGTGTGGTCAGAGTTTATCGTTGGCTTTGGGGTGTACGTTGCTGTAGTTATGGCTTGGCAGTGTAGCCGCTGGCCCCCGTTAATCCCCATACAACATGTAGATGGTCAGCCATCCCACGACCTAATTTTCTAATCTCGTCTGGCACAGTGCATTGCTGCTGCTCGGTAGTCATTCTGTGAAACAGTTTGTTGTTTTGTGTTCGTGTTTTCTGTATTGCAGACATGATGCGTTTTTGTCATTATAGGGATTGTCAGTGCGCAGTGGAGGGCCGACTCGGGGTCTTTTAGCATTGTTTTTATTGTGGTTTCATATTCATCCCCCTTTGAATCTGTTGGTTTGGCTAAACACAGTCGCACCACTTTTCATCATATTGCCGGTATGGGCAGTATTCAGGCAGACTTGTTCAGGTGTACTCATGTCTTGATGTTCCATTAATTCTCCCACCTTTCAGTTATTTAAATCTACATGGTTCAGTGTAGCACAGAACACTATCACAAAAAACTGTTGCTTGAAGTTTTTGTTTAGCTCTAAAATTATTGTTCTTGTCATGGACTATTTGGATTGGCTCACGTCATTTCACCACTTAATTCAAAGCAAGTGATTGAAATGACTAATCTTATTTGTGGCATAAATAATCTTAGGAAAATCATTTGTTCTCAGAAATTGCTCCTGATGAGAGTTGGGTGGAGTTTGGGCCAGCAGCAGTTTAACCTGCTCGATACAGCCAAATCATTCTGAATTGGACAGATGTCTGTGCAGTGTGTTTTATTGATGTGCAGTAAAATGAGTTCAAGCTAAAGGCCTGACAGTTGCCATGGAGCCAACCCTGTCTCAAGGCAAGGCATACAAGAATATAATTTATAATGTGTTGTCATAGAAACCATGGTTTAGCTTTTTCGCTTTCTTTTATACAGTGTTTCCTGTGATGAGGTGTTTAGTCATGCACTGCACTAGGTCTGCTCACGTTAAACTGTAAAGATATCTTTTCAAAAAGGAGTACTAAACCACCTGTCCACCTCCTAAAAAGCTTGGGTAGAATCATCATTTATTCAGTGGATAGCGATACAGATGTTGGTGCAACTGCCACAATAACCCTTACATACCACACTAAGTTTTCATCTTGTGCCAGTAAGAATTATGCTATGAGCATTGTAAAACAGTAGGTAAACAGTGCAAGCAACGTGGCTGTGAGAAACAAATGGGTTGACTGGGATTAACGTAACTATTCCACGCATTCATTATGCAATGTTGGATTGCTGATATAATTGTTAAAGATTGGCTAATTAACCTAACAAGTCAGACCCATGGAGTGCTACACAAAATAATATTTGTATGTATGGTTTGGCTGAAAAAATACATCTTCTGGTAAAAATACATGATTAAACAATAACTTACACTTATTGGGATACTTTGATTGGGTTTTGATTGGTCAAATGTCTTTTATATGTATTATTATCTAGTTGCCCTTTTGCCTTTCTCCAGCCATAATACTGTCATTTTCGGGTAGAATCCGCATACTGTTTAAATTGCTGAATTTAGAACATCCTTTGAAGTCGAGTTGTTGTGCTGGAAGGCCACCAGCTGGCCAAAATCTCTTTACTAAACTGGCAAATATTGAATACTGCAGTTATTAAAATGTCCTAAAGGTTTAAGTTTATTGGAGGTAAGAGTTTTAAGTATGCCGGCATTACAATATGGTTTTTGTAGCTTTTTTCATCCATTTATCTTGTGAATGTACATAATTGTACTGCACAATGTATACATACATACAGGATATTTGTGAAGTTTTATTGACTGCCGATTGTGATTTACTGGGTGCACAGAGAGAAAACATCAGTGTTGTGTTTTCATGTCTCATTTGGTTGTAGATTAATAAGTTGTTGAAATGGAGTAGCATTTCTACTGTGAGACAGGACAAAATTATGTCAGAAAAGCTTCAGAAAATGTTGTGTGGCTCATGATTTAGTTTACTAGTTAACACATGGAATTGGTCTGTGAAAAGTGAGCTGCAGAAAATATGTGTATGCCATGCTTTTAAAAATTATTTGACACGAATATGTGTCCCCCCACGCATACATACATGACGTATCATGAATGTTTCTTTTTGTAGGGTTGGGCAACGAGAACCGGTTCCAAAATTACGATTCCAAAGGAATCGTTAAGAAATATTTATTTTGATTCTGCTTTTCGGTTCCTAAACAAATATCACTTGCAAGACGCTGCACCACGCAATACATTTTTACTGCGGCCATGGTTGCTCCAGAAAAATCTATCTATTTATTGGTTCACAAAGCTGCACATGTGGAATACATGCGAATTGCGCTTGTATTTTATTTTTAAAAAAAAATTTTTTTTTAAAGCATAGCCAGCACATGAGTCTTTGGGTAGAATCATCATTGGCATCATCATGGACACGCAGCAGCAGCAAGTGCTCAAAAGCGTAGCTTCATTTTATTCGGAAAAATGACGGGTCGGCACAGTGCAACACCTGTGCCAAACTTATTTCGTGCAAGGGTGGATGCACTACGAATATGATAAAACATCTTCGCCAGCATGATATGCAAATCAACGAGTGGACCTTGTTTGACATGTTGAGCATCTCCTTCACTTTCCTCCTCGGTCAACCCTCACTCAGAAGCAGAGGATAAATTTCAACGTGAAATGCGATTCTGTGTTTGAGCGTTCTCTGCACGCGTGTATATGTGTATCATGATTGACCAATAATAAACCGTAGGGTCTTATTATTGTTATTATTTAAAAAAGCCAGCACCATGACCTGTTTTGACCCCACCCCTCAAAGAATTGGAATTGAGAATCGTTAAGAGAATACTTAACACACAGAGAGAAAAGGCAAATTTAGATTCACGGGAAGTGAATAATAATAATAATAATAATAATAATAATAATCAATAACCAGAATTGGAATCGAAATCAGAATCGTTAAAATACAAACGATACCTGGTATTTTGTGATACCACCTTTAGCAGAACTTGCCTGTCTTGTGATAGTGTTGTCTATGGCTAACACCATTTCTATGCCGTTCTACTGTAAGTAACTGTGTGAGTGCTTAATTATACCACACACATCCAGCAGAGTCACCAGTGCCATCAAATCCCTTATTCGTCAGACACAGCAAATATTATGTTCAGGATATTTTCAGTGGTGAAACGGTTTCTGTTTTACTAGTTGTTTTGAATGCATCTTTGGTGCAATCAGCACTTTTGCTCTCACTTTCTGTGTTTACCTGGTGTCAAATCTCTCCCTCCTTCTCTCTTTGCCTCCCCCAGTCTCAGGGCTCACCATACTCAATGAGCGGACAGCGCAATGTCAGAGCGCTCTGGGCAAACTGCAAAGGGGAAGGAAGGCAAAACCAAGTATGCGTCTCTCAACCTGTTTGATACATACAAAGGAAAGAGCCTTGAAGCACAAAAGCCTGTTGGTGAGTATCTTGGTTCTGTCATGTCCAAGCTTTCATTGTCACAACATACATCCAGTGTAATGGATTTCCCCGGCTGTCTTTCTACCCAGGGTATTAGTTTTCATTATCGCTTACCTGCTGGGCTGTTTAAATTCTGACATGGTTTTGTTTTGCTGCTAGGATGTACGACTTGTTCTGTAATGGATCAGATGAATGTATGAATTTCTGTGATTAAAAGTGATTGGCTGTGCTGTGTTTTCTCTCGACACCAAGCGCTGCAACTTTGATGCATTAGCCTACTGTATCCCTAATAGCTCTGGTGCTGATTTCCATCACAGGAAGTGGGTGATAATCCGCATCATTCAACTGCCTGCCAACCAGGTTTTGCTGACGCTGTTGATATTATTATTATTATATTATATTATATTATATTATATTATATTATATTATTATAGAAAAAACATTGTCTATTAGAATATGTCATAACTGTAGCCCTATAGAAAGTGATTATGTATGGTCAAGAGGGTTAATGGCACTCAAACCTTTGCAAGTCAGCTGAGCCTCAAAGCCACTAAGCCTGCCCTAAGACAGAGGCTTACTTGTGGAAGCTGTTTGACTTCTGGGCCAAGTCCCCAGTCTATGTTTTATTCAGAAGCTCCCCACTAGGTCCAAGCAGCTGTCCCCATTTCCCAACTACAGACTTCCCCCTCGTACATAGTGACGCCATGCACTGCTGTGGTTTCTCTGTTCCTCAAGGAAACGCATGATGGATTGATATTCAACACAGTTTTACTTTTCAGAAAATATATTTCCATTCTCCTGTGACCATCCATCTCCAAATACTTCTCTATAAACTGTAATTGAGGTGGGTTTGCTGAAGGTTTTTAACAACATCTGGAAGCTCTTTTTCTAAGCCATATTCATCAGAATTATCAGACTGAAACTACCAAGCTTCTAGCCTTGTTGGTTGTTCATCATCCTAATTGCATATCCAGCAAAGTAAGCAGCAAACGCCATCCATGTCTTTCATCAGGCTCCCAGTAGATTTAATTGGTGTCAAGTTTCAGTGGTCCATCTGTGCTAATGACCTCCTTTCTCTTCCCCATATCAGTTCCCCCCCGCCATGGCCTGCAGTCTCTTGGTAAAGTTGCCTCCGCGCGGCGTATGCCACCCCCTGCCAACCTGCCCAGTCTGAAGGCAGAGAACAAAGGCAACGATCCCAACGTCTCCCTCGTTCCCAAAGACGGCACAGGATGGGCAAGCAAACAGGAACAAGCAGACCCAAAGAGGTGAGTCACCCCCTCTTTTAGCAACCAATCTATCACACCAATTTTAGTTTTTTACTTGTAGTAAAATAAGTTGCTACAATGGGTAGAAATAATCACTGACATTTTTCTTTTGCTGAGACCAATCTTGTCTAATATGTCCCATGTTTTTCTTGCTTCCAGTACCGATGCATTGACAGCACAGCAGCCGGAATCGCAGCAGCCTGTGGCTTCACCGATACCTGCACCGACCCGCCCGAGAACCCCCCCAGTTTCAGAGGTACAGACAGACTCAGTAGCATGAATGCAAAGTCATAATCTTAGTTAATATGCATAGAGATATAGTTGCCATAGTTGACATGTATGGTATTTGTCTCTTTGTGTGTGTGCCCTATCCCTCAGGCTGTGGCCCCAGCTTCAACCCAGGCCGTAGGGGCAAGGTCCTGGGCACAGGCCAGTGTTACACATGGAACACAAGGGGATGGTGAGTCTCCCTGTTTGTATATATCTCATATTTTTCTCTGCAATAAGCTTCTCATTACACATGTGCCCCTCTCTGTAAAACCCTTCTGCCCTGATTTCCCCTTCTACAGGTGGAAAGGGATCAAACCAACCATCGCCATTCTCTCGCGAGGAATTTCCCACCCTGCAGGCGGCTGGCGACCAGGACAAAGTTGGCAGAGAACAGGGCACTGCAGATCAGTGGTATGGGCCCGGACCAAACCTCCGCCCCCAGAGTGAGTGGTACCCTCTTATTGTCCAGTAATTTATCAATAAGTTGTTTAATTAAGCCACCAGTGATTTTTGTACTCACGTTATTAATTGTTACAGACGTCTTACAGATCTTGGCTAGTAGTGCAGTTGATAACATAATAGAACTTTTTTTCTGTTATTAATTTGAGTTTTATTAGTGTTATAAATGTACGACAAGAGTGTACAGAGTGTATGAATTGTTTTCTTTATGCTTTGCTATGTGCTGGCCAATACCAAATTTAATTAGGGAATGCAGCAAAATAAAAAATAGTTTCACGTCTTAAAATGATATGATCACCCACTTACATTATTAAGAACTTCAGACATGGGCATTTGTTGAAAGGATGTGTTATCTTTCTAAAGTAATGGCTTTGCATCTCTGATCATATTCCATGAAAGCCCTTAAAACCATACTGACCACTCTGTCCTCTCTCGTGTTCACTGTCTTCAGACGTTACAAGTTGGCGGGACGGTGGGGGCCGTGCCCTGGCGCCCACCCTGTCTGGGGAGGGGGCAGTGGAGGGTGGCACTGGTGGGGCTCTGGTGATGGATGGGGCAGCTGGGGTCCCCCCTCCGAGCTCTCAGTCCCACGGGCCACCTAGGAACCCTCCCGCAGGCAGCCCTGCCTTGCCACTGCCCCAGCCCCCTGTGGCACCTGGATTCCCCCAATACCGAGGGATCATGCCTCCCTTCGTAAGTTTTCCTCTTGCTTTACTCTGTTTGATTTCATTTTTTTCTATATACCCACAATGGCTTTGCACACAAATATAAGATTATTTAAATGGGCTCTGCAAATGCATCGCAGAGTTGGCCAGTGCTGCCCTTTCTTTTCATGACATTTTTATTTTATGTGAATGTGCTTCCTGTATACATTGAGGTTGTAAACTACCATAGTTACTTTTAAGACAGCTCCCATGATTATAAAGAATTTGTATCTGGACCTGAACTGTTTCTTTCTTTTCAGATGTATCCTCCCTACCTGCCCTTCCCGGCCGCCTATGGTCCTCAGGGGCCGTATAGGTACCCGGCACCTGGGGAAGGGCCCGTACCAAGGCATGTTCCTTTTTCTTTTTTTTCTTTCTTAAATCAGTTAGCTAGTATTGTGCTGACCGTTTATTCAGTGTTTTCTTTTTTTCTTTCAGTGGGTAAAAAAACTGTGTTGATGGCTTGTGATTTAACTTGATTTCTAATAGTCACAGTTCTACAGCCTTTTGGGGCCATGCTTTTTTGTATCTTCGACATATCACTTACAAACAACCTCCTCCCCTTCTTTTAGGTTCTCTCGTGGGCAGGGTGGTCCTGACAGCAGGCCTCAGGGTGGCCCACGTGATGCAGGTGGAGAGATGGTGAAGCGACCCTCTATCCTAAAGCAGGATGACCTGAAGGAGCTAGACGAGCTGGACCATGACGGAGACGAAGGCTGGGCAGGTAAAAAATGCTCATTCACAGATATTCAACTAACATGTAAATAGGGTTGGCTATGGAGAACCTGTTCTGATTTGGAACCAGATCAAAATGTATAAACAACCATGGTTCCTGATCAGATCAAGAGTAGTTTATTTCACATTGTAGAAAAACTAAGAACGGAAAATTACAAATATCCTATGATAAAGGTACTGGGGGAAAAAAAATCTCGAGTCATGTATAAGAATATAGAGAAGAGCAAAATCTTAACACACAAAGTACTTTATGTACATGCAAGAAATGTTTATTTACATTTAATGCACACAATAAAAAATAATCACATTGTGTCATATTTAAATCTTTGCTCAAAGACCAGTTGAGGTTCTCTTTCAAACCTTTCTCGGTATCTCATTATGGGCAGCGCCTTCTGGCGTGACCAATCATGGAAGCTCCAATATCACCACATCTGTCAGGAGACAGACCAATCATCTTAAGTTACATTGGCCAGCCTGCCCCCCCCCCCCCCTTATAAACACTCATGGCGAACCACACAGCATTCTTACTGGTTTTAACAGACAACATTACATCTCCCCAATCCTGGCTTCTCTCCATTGGCACCCATCCGATTTAGAATTGCTTTTAAGATTTTACTGATCACGTATAAGGCATGCCTGGGTCCGGCCCCAAGCTATATAGTAGAAATGCTGACCCCATATGAGCCAATTTGATGCCTTAGATCTTCTGGTCGTTCCAAAGTCGAGGCTTAAACCTAAAGGTAACCATACTTTTACCATCAGGGACCCTCGGCCTGAGGAGATTCGCAGAATCAGTGACCTCTTTTAAATCACTTCTTAAAACACATTTTTATAGACTTGCTTTCATGTGATGGCGTCTTATATGTACTTATATAAAACAATTTATTTGTACTTATGAGTGACACATTTTCTAATTTATTCAGAGCTATCGTGAACTAGTTCTACAGAGGCTGTCATTTCTGTTGTTGTATATAGGAGTGTCCAGTCCCATTACTTTGTGATATTAAAGTATCCTAAAGTATTGCATGTTGATTTAGTGATTACGCTGCAAACTGTTTAAGGAGGCTATGACATAGTGGTAGTGGGTGAGATTGATGCTTTCTAATGTTGCAGATGTATCTGCATATAATATGTCCTGCTGATTGATCCAAGCAGAGGTGTTTCAGTCATTACAGTCAGCTTGGAGAAGGGGCAGTGGACTAGGTTTTGCAAAGGGAAGGCTGATGAATAATGGATGTTTGGTACATCGTTGTTCTGATATTTTCGTGTCTTATTAAAATTTTATTTTTTGCATTTAACAGGGGCTCATGAGGAGATTGATTACTCCGCCAAGTTGAAGTTCAGTGATGATGAAGGAGATGAAGAGGGGGACGAGGAGAGCAACAATGATTTGCGGAATGTGACCAGGTACATTTAGTGTGTATAACTTCAGATTGTGGCAGTACAGTTTTTTTGCATTACTATGTGTAAAATATATATTATACAAGTTACAGTATACTACAATTTATTTGAAAACTTTTTTCTCTTCTCCTCAGTGAGCAGCAGAGGTCCCAAGATGCCCCACCTGCAACCTCTCGCTCTCGGGTGTCGGACAGCGGTGGAGAGACCCACCACAACCCTCCCTCTAATGCTGACAATGGACCCCAACCCCCCTCCAGCAAGCCAGGATGGGCCGAGGAGGGAGGCGGTGGCTGGGGGGGCCAAGGAGCACCATCCAACTACCAGGTTAGAAAGCTGAACAGCAGCAACAAGGTGTTTTCCAAGCTGTGCCATATTCAAGCTGTAAAGTCCAAATTAACAACACAGGACAATTTGTGCATACTGTCAAGCACAGACTTACTTGTGGGCAGAGACGTGTTAGTGTGTTGTGTGTGTGTGTGGGTGATATTGTCAGTGTAGATTATTGTGGTGGGGCATGACTAACTGTCTGCCTGTATATAGGGGCGCAGGCCTGGATTGGGTGGTCCCCGGGAGCAGCCCTCCCCCCCACCTGGGCCGCTCCTTGGACAAGGGCCTTACTCCTTTTACAGACAGGTAGACATCTGTATAGGGCCTCCATAGACAAATCACTCCTATCATTATCTCATCTACCGCCCACAGGTCTTATGGCTAAGTCATCTTTAAGTTTTAACTTAAATTTTTGTTTTCCCTCGTTGAGTTTTATTATAGTTGATATCTTTCGTAAAACATTTTTTTTTTTTTTCAACACGATTGCAGTGACATCTAGAGAGTTGAAAAATGCACAATAGAGCATCATATATTTTCTAACTGTTCAGGACCGTCCCCACAACCAGAGTGCCCCTCTAGGCCTGGGGAAACCTGGCCCAGCCCAGCATCAGTCAGCAGCAGGAGGCCCTACCCCACCTCCCCAGCCAGGCCTGTTGGTCCATGGGGCACAGGGTGAGGATGAGGATGAGACTTGGCGTCAGCGCAGGAAGCAGTCTTCCACTGAGATCTCTGCTGCTGTGGAGCGAGCCCGACGTCGTCGCGAGGAGGAAGAACGTAGGATGGAGGAGGAGAGACGTGCAGCCTGCGCTGAGAAGCTTAAGAGGCTGGATGAGAAGCAACAACAGCAGCAGGGCAGCATCATAGGAGGTGGTGACAGTCAAACCCCCATCCTTGATGGAAACTCTACAACTGCCACAGCAGGTAGCCCTAGTCCATCGATTTCGGCCTCCTCACCCAACATCAGCCAGCCCTCATCCCCCTGTGTGGACCCTGAGGAGCCTCCAGTGCTGGCTGTCCAGCCGGGGCCCAGTTCTGGAGTTGGTGACCGACAGCGAGCTAACAGCAACTGCAGCTATGACTCCAGTGCAGGTGAGTTTCTTGGGAACACATAAGTGAGGAATGGTCTGAATCATTTGGATCACTAACATGTGATTTGGCTTTCTTGACACCTGATGTTTTTAATATAGCAGTTAAAATAAAGCTTCTACCTCTTGATTGTGGACCCTGATTCAACCCCACAATCTACTTTCTTGGATCAGATGTCCAACAGTGTCCCCAGCCGGCTGTGTCACAGCCACAGCAGCCGACGCTGGAAGTACCTTTACCAGGAGAAAGTAAGGAGGAAGCCATGGCCAATCCTCACATTCGTGCAGCAAGTGGGGGTGAAAGAGGGGTCGACCCAGTGAAGATTGAGAATATCGGAGGAGGAGCTGGTCGTCAAGTCGGTGGTCCGCCTGGCCAGGGTTACTCAAAGTACCAGAAGTCTCTTCCACCTCGATTTCAGAGGCAGCAGCAGGTTAGGATTTGTACTCGTCTGTTGTCTTAAATGGTTGTTGCATTCTAAATGAGTTTGGCTCTTTTTGTGTGTTTTTAAGTCGGAGACAAAAATAACTGCCACATTTTCCAAAGGGAAAGTATTTGCCTGCAAATGGTGGCGTGCATTTATAGATATGTATATATGATATTTCTGTTCTCTTCAGGAGCAGCTCCTGAAGCAGCAGCAGCAGTGGCAGCAACAGCAGCACAGCCAGGCATCACAAAGCCAGCTGTCCCCCCAGCCCCAGGCTCCACAATGTCATTCACCAGGTTCGACACCCCAAGTGGGGCCTGTACCCAAGCAAGGTGGACCCCTATATCAACCTAGCAATATGGTTCGACCCCCACCCCTGCCAATGAATTTTGATCCTCGCTGGATGATGATGCCCTACATGGACCCTCGCATGATGCAAGGTCGCCCTCCGCCTTTGGACTACTATTCAGCTGGCATGCACCCATCGGGTGAGTGGATGTGACATTATCACTGAGATCTAATGGAATTTAGATCTTGGAAGATAAATAATTTAATAAAAGACATATTACAATACTGCTATATTATAGAACATAGTTCAGATGTCTTGTTTTGTTGACCGTATCTGTTTAGATATTTTCTGTAAAAATGTCTTCACTACCACAGGGCTTATTGGGCGTGAGAGGTCTGATTCGGGGGGTTCTGGTTCAGACCCCTTTGACAGGCAGCAACAGCATCCAGGGCACCCTCACCGTGGGACCCCACCTATGGATCCTAAACTGGCCTGGGGGCCCGAGGTATTCCCTGGCGGAGGGGAGGGCCGTGGGCTAGCATCCCCTCTCAGGCAAAAGCAGGCATTGGAGGATGATGATGGGGCCAAAGGACCCAGGTATGGATACATAAGTCAGTTTGGGGGATATTTAAGTTTAACATGTTCAAGGTAAATAAAAAAAAATAGCATTTGTTTCAGTACTTTCTAATTACATTCTACAGATGTTTCTGATACTGTGTTCTTTCGCTATATATATATATATATACTGCACATGCTCCAAATAAATGTGTATGGGGAAAAGGTGTTTCTGTGTCTTTTGGTAATATTTGTTCTATCTTGTCATCTTAGGAGTGACACTCCTCCACACCGCATGCGAGATGGTGTATTGGGGCCTGTCCAGCAGCCCAGCTCTACCTCTGGGACATCCAATCAGACTCCACCTCCAGTTGTCACTCAAGTTGGTGCCCAGGGAGGCAGCCACCACCCTCATCACTACATGAGTGGGCGGGGCAACTATAGCTTTTCTGACCAGGGTGCGAGGATGCCTCCCCACCAACAACAGCACAGGGCGGGTGAGAGGGGAAACCAGCCACATAGTTTCACCCACCAGGATGAAGGGCCTCCTCGAGGATCTCAGCAGGGCCAGATATGGGGTGCCCCACACCCTCACTATGATCGCAATGGGCGAACAGATCACCCCCATGTTGAGAGCAATTCTCATCTCCACCACCATCACAGCCACCACCCTCCGACACCTCACTTCTCTCTCCACCCCCATAAGCCAGAGAACAGCCGTGACAGGGTTGTTGAGGCCCCTGCTAAGAAGACGGACTCTTCTCCCCCAATCCACCAACCTTCTCTCTCATCTTCCTGCTCTTCTTCCTCCTCCTCTTCTGCCAGGGAAGATGGGAATGTCAAAGTTGCCTTGCATCATCACCCATCCCAGAGAGAGAGTGAAGCTGGTATCGGGCACAGTCTTGTGGAAAGAGGCAGCAGTAGCAGCCATGTGAAACAGGAGAAAACAGGCCCGCCATATGTGTCCCATTCCTCCGTGACCTCTAGCCCACCTCCCTCTCAACATGGCAGTCATACTCAGCCTCAGCACCAGCATCCCCATCCTAAATCAAACCAAAGAGGGGGGCGGGAGCACAAGACAGAAACCCAGTGGGGCCCACGGCCTGGCAGCAGCAACACAGGTGGGGGGTCCTCTCATGGTAGGAGAGCCAACAATGCTGGAGGTGGGAACAACTCCCGTGGAGGGGATGACTCCTCCAACACTCCATCAGACCACAAACCCTCCAACCAGACAGGAGGCAGCAATGCCAACAGGAGGGCTGGCCCCATTAAGAAGCCAGTGCTGAAGGAGATGAAGAGAGATGCAGGGGAAGTTGATGGAGGAGAAAAAACAAGCTTAGGGTTTGGGAAAGATAAAGAGGTAGATGGTGGCCAACCCACCTCCCTGAAGCAGGAAGCCTCCTCCATCTCCCAAAATATATCAGCTCTATCTAAAGATGAGGCAGCCCAGACAACCAAACCCAGGAATGGAGGAAAAGAACGATCCTCAGGAGGAAGTGGGGGAGGGTCAGGTAGAGGGCCCAAAGATGTAGATTCCACTTCTTCAGGATTTTCGGGGTCCTCCTCCAGGAGGGACCGGGACCGCTCTTTTGAGAGAGGAGGCGGTGCCCCCCACCACCACGGAGTCCCCACCAAAGGCAACAGAGCCAGTCGTGGACGAGGGGGAGAGTTCTACGGCCGTGGCCGTGGTTACCGCGGCACCTACACGGCCACTGCTGTGCCCAGTGGTGGCAGTCGAGGCAGGATGGGTGGTAGGAGCGGCAGAGACTACCGCTCATCTGTTGGTGGTGGCCACCACCATGAGTCCAAGGGTGAGGGGCCCAGTGGCCGGCATGGTCAGGATCGGTCCCAGCATAACCCAGCCAGGGCCAGGAACCGAAGTGAAACCCGCAGTGAGGGTTCAGAGTATGAGGAAATCCCCAAGAGAAGGAGGGAGAGAGGTTCAGAGACTGGCAGTGAGAGTGGTGCAAGTGAAGTTGGTCACTCGGACAAAGATGACATCCGGAAACCCAACACCAAGAATGGCTCTAGTCATGCCAACAACACTGGCACCATATTCTCTGCACCACCCAGAGGTTCCCAGGCCCGGGTCTTCACCCCCAGGGGTGTACCCTCTCGGAGGGGTAGGGGTGGAGGTAGTGGAGGAGGAAACACCTACAGAGGCAGTGGCAATGTTGGAGGAACACCTGGAGGACACCGGGTTGGACCCAACTCAGCCTCTCATGGTGGGTCCTCCAAGTCTTCAGCCTCAGGCCGAAAGCAGCAAGGCCCACCACACACGTCTGGGCCAAAAGACTCAGGCAGAGGAGGAAATGGAGCAGAGAAGAAAGACAAGATAGTTGATGCAAATCCAGCTCAAAGTCAGGGTTCCAATCCTCTTCAACCATCTTTGCCCACTGCAACTCCTGCCCCTCTGTGTTCCACTGAAAATGGAGTTATGACCCAGCAAGCTTCAACCAACCCTATATCAAACTCTGGAGGGCCAAATGCACTCCCTGCTCCCACTAACCGTGGATTCCCTCCTAGTGGGTTTGAGCGGCCACCTAGACGTCGCCGTCACGGTCGTTCCCAGCACCAACAGGACAAGCCGCCTCGCTTCCGGAGACTGAAGGAGCGAGAGAATGCTGCACGTATCAATGGAGGAGTGGGGGTCATCGGGGGAGGTAGGCCCTCCTCTCCTTCTCTAAATTCAGTTCATGACAGTAACGGAGCCCCCATCTCTGCTCCTATGACAGGCAATGCCCAAAATGCTAACCACAACACCACAGTAACATCCAACAATAACAGTGGGTGTGGGCATATTAGTAATGCAAACAGCCACCACCATCACCACTACAACCAGGGCACTGCTGGGATGACCCACCCCCAGCATCACCACAGCCATGGAGCAAAATCCCCTGACTTCACCAACCAGAGCTCGGACCAGGCTAACGAAGAGTGGGAGACCGCCTCTGAGAGCAGTGACTTCACAGAGTTCAGAGACAGGGAAGGAGGAGGAGGAAAGTCATATTCTTCTCACCATCCCCACCACCTGGGAAGAGGAGGAGGAGGAGGAGGAGGTGGAGGTGGAGGTGTGGTCGAGCGTGACATAACAGGAAAAGAGCCCTCAGCTAATAAAAGAAGCTTCTCAAGCCAGCGTCCTGGCATGGAGCGACAGAACCGCAGGGTCAACCCTGGAGGAGGCGGAGGGGGGGGGAGAGGCCCACGAGGCCCGCCTGGCGGTGGCTCCGGCGGACCTGGTAATGGAGGTGGCAACCGTGGGGAGAAGCGTGGCAACTGGCCATCCCCGAAAAATAGGAAGTGATGAAATATTTACAAACATTTCAGATGAACCCCACCCACATTAAATCCACCCTCTTACATCTTAGTCCCTTTTTGAAAATGATTTCATGACTTATCTGTTGGCATCCCTAAACAAATTAGTGTATTGTACAGTATATGGAGATGGTATTCACTTTAGCGCCCCCTACCCCAGTCACCTCTGTCCCTTTGCATCATTCTATTATCTACCGTCCGTTATTGTAAATTTCTCCATTTGTTCCGTCTTGCGCTCCGTTCAGTTGTCCCACTCCCCCTCAAGATTCTCACCACAGTTGGATTTGACAAGCATGTGGTTCTGCAATGGAGATGCACGTGGTTTTGACAGAAGACATTCAGATAGAGGTCCGCACACTCGCATATACAAGCACAAATATGACATCTTTCCAAACACATGGAACACATGCAGACATGTGGGTGCAAAATGAAAATGTGGGATTAAATTGGCAAAAATGTTTGGATTGGGCTAATTTTTATATTTATGTACCTGTGTATATTTCTACCACACTTTGGCCTTGGGTGGTATTCAGTAGTGCAGTTCTGCATTACTACCCTCACAAAGGGAAAGAGTGCAGCTTCATCTTTTAATGAGAACAATGTAACATATGATGTTTTGTTTCTCTCTGTCTTTTTGTTTTGGCCTTGTGTCAGTTGAGTTTCAGCCTCTGGGAAATGTTAGGGGTGTTTTTTTTTTTTCTTTTTCTTCTAAAAAAGCAGGTCATTAAAATACCTTTTTACTAAATTCCCCAATTCCTCCTCCTCCTGACTTTCATCTTCTGCAGAGTATGTATTTGATTACTGTGATAAGACCCATTGGAAGTACTACTGCTCAGTGCTCACCTACACTTCATTGACTTGTCTTTAACATCAATGTTTCTGCTGCTTGTTCAGTTAGATGGTGTGATTTTTCTTTTTTCTTTTCCCAAGTTAACGTGCTCTGAAATTTCATTAGCTATTGGTTGGTCCTTTTTATTAAATAATGGCTTTTTCAGCCTAATCATAGTATCCTCCTTACCTGCAGATGTTCTGCTCACTGCGGAACATCTGCTTCCCAAAGGACAATAGTTTTACTCTATCATTCATGAGTTTTGTTTACCCTATGGAGACTGTATTGATAGCTTGATGGCTTTATTTTTAATAGCCATTATTTCCTCAGTGACTTCCATTTTTATGGAGACTTTTTTCTCCCTCAAGAGGAAATCTTGTAAGGGGGGAAATATTTGTTGAATAAAAATGTTGGTCATGATGGAATAAAGAACAATGTTTGACTTTCATAAAATTGTTTATGCTTCAATAGGTAACTGAATATGTTCTAATAAGCACTCCTTGTAGTATAACAAAAATCCATTGCGTTTTTTTTCTTCTTTGTGTTTGTCTTTTGGGCAAGTTACATGTGATGCAACAGGACAGGTACTCTGTCTGGGCCCAGAGTACAGAGCTAGGATGAGTATTGTACTATCAAACCCTCCCCTCTCTGTGCTCTTGTGGAAACTCGTCACACCAAGAAAGGACAACTACCAAGAGCCCCTTGTCTGAGGAAGTATTTTTCAAAATGTGTTCCCGGGATGTCTGTTTTCAGTACTTAATGGCAACCAGTAGAAATTCAATGCAAATAATGGCGACCTGGAGTGTTGGAAGTATTGGATTGGTGTAGGATTACACAACATAGTTTGTATCTTACATAAAACACAAAAATGGCACAGCTTGAAAAATGACCGGAAACAACATCCAACGTGAACTAAATCAATTTGTACATCTGCATCAGTTGTGTCACTGCTGTAAGTTGGGGTTTGTTTGTTTACTGACAACAGTTTGAAGATCGTCTCTGGTATGTTGAGTAGGGCATTTGATGATTTATGTATGTGCGTGCGTGCTAGTGTGTATGTGTGTGTTTTCTGGTGTCTAATAACTCGGGAAGGGGAGGGGACCAGAAGGGTTGTTAACATGAATGGCAAGCACTTTCTGCCTTGTTTGCCCACACTTGATTTAACCAATATTAAGACAATTCTGTTTCTTAAATACATCCACATATATGCATTCAGCTGTGTGTATATTGTTCATCATCCAAATGAAGAACATGCAGTGGAGAACTTCACCAGTTTGTCATTTAAGCATACATTCTTCAGAAGGCAAGTGATTTTTCACTGACTTCTAAGCATGAATACACCCATGAGTGCAGCTTGCCTTGCTTGTTACTGGTTTATACATTGATAGCTGTACACTGGCTCAAAGAGTCCTTCATCCCTCCTTAAATCTTCATGTTGATGTGCACATTATTTTATGTACCCATGTTAAAAGAAAAGTGTATTCCAGAAAAAAACTCAAAAGATTGTACTGTTTCCAGCATTACCAAGGTACCTGGAGTGGTTCAAACTGTTTTTTAGCATTTATGGTTTTATTAATGGAACCATAATATACACACATGTATGTATATTGGTATGTATTAAGTTTTGTCTACCCCAACTTGCATTCCCACAAATGTTGCCATTTTTAGTTCAAGGGAGCAATGTACAAGCAGAGAAGTGTCTTATTATAATAAAGTTATACAGAGAAGGCAAAGTTAAATAAACTACTTTTGATTTAATGGAAAATGTAATCACATGTCTCTTTCTTCTCAGGTAGATGAAGTGGAGTACGGTATTTTGGAAAAAATTGAGCAAGCTCAAAGACCTGTTTCACTACACGTTTTCACATGCCATAGCAGGAAAAGCAAAGTTACTAATGACAATGGTTTAAGTACATGTATGTGTGACACACCTAAATGCAATGCAGCCAGAAATCAATGTTATTAATTAAACCTGTGTTTGACAAAATGTTCTCCATGAAAGCAATTGACTGAATTTTCTATTTCTGATGTAAACCTAATTCTCTACACATATGATTTATTATCCAGTAATGTAACACAAATATTACCTAGCCAAAACTGGGCATAACGTTAGAATTAGTATGTTCTGAGAAGTTCCCGTTTAAGTAGTTGAATAATGTTTGCACGTAGCAAAATATATATATAGTATATTTTAGGTATGTTACTGTTTTAACAAAGGCTAATATCATGATATCATCTTCTTTACAAAGTGCTTGACATCTAGAGATCAACCAAAACTTGTAAATTGTAAATTTTTGTATGTTTGTATTTACAATTAAACAAAGGCAATTGGAATCATATTGAAATCAAATCAAATCTAGAAATTGAATAGAGTTTGCTTTTTGTCTATTTACAATTCATATACCGCTCTGGAAAAACCTAAGAGACCACTGCAAACTTATCAGTTCTCTGGTTTTACAATTTATAGGTATGTGTTTGAGTTAAATTAATTTTGAGTGGTCTTAATTTTTTCCAGAGCTGTATGTTTTAGGCTATTATTATTTACAACGAATTTCCAGAGCATGCTATTCATTTATGAACTGGTAAATCTGCTTTCTAGCTATTTCCTAGTGAGGCTGTGGTTTAATTTCAAGCCATTTTGCTTCACAGTGAATATTTAGTCACCTTTTTATTTTCCAAAGATGTTATTGCTCTGTAGTTTAAGGCTGTTTAAGTGAGATGTACTGTATATCTGAAATTATACAAATGCATGAAATAACCAATAAGCTAAGTTAAAATGATTCTACTGTATTGCCATTAAAAAATATCTTTTTGACAAAAATATAATAGGCATAAAGATGAATACATCTGGGAAAGAATAAGATAATAAATTTGGAAATATAGAGCAATAAATCAAAGAATAAATAATGCTTTTCCCTTATTGATTTTGCTTTCCCCCTTTGCTTTTGCTGTTCCTTGAAGGGCCAAGCTGTCAATCAACTGGCTTTGGCCGGGCCTTCCTGCCCAGGCTGAGTAATCAATTCATGCACACATGGATCCTGCTTTGGCGGAGCTTTTTAATCACAGACAACAGGAAGTAGACGCGATGCAAGGGCTGGATTCCAACCGCTATAAAAGGAAGAAGACGATGCGGTGCAGTATAAACATGGTAGCAGTTTGACTCGGAAGAAAAGGATTTGCCTCCTAATGTGTGAGCCAGTGTTCCAGCCATCATCTGGTCATCTGCACGGAGAGGCGTATTTCTAACTTGCGACCTTTTTTTCCCCCAAGTTGATACTTGCAACTTAGGCTACTGACAGTAACTAAAATACATGGGTGAGTCATCTATTTTAGAAAAAGGATAAAAACATTACATTTGTCATCGTATCAGTCTTACAATAAATGGTAAGAAAAAACGTAGGAACGTGGGAGTACTGTAAAAGGAATTTAAGTTTACATTAAGGGGGTTTCTGTTAATAGAGGCCTTGTTATAATAAGTGAAAATAATATACAAGTTGATAATTTCTTGAAAAATGAGGGTTAAAGTATGGAACTACAGGTGCTAGCCTATTGCACTAAAACACGGGTACACCTTTAAAGAATGTGTAGTACTTAAAATGAACAGTGAGCGGCAACAGCGCGTCACCGGCGCTGTACGCAGCCTGTAAATCGGGAGGAAGAGGAAGAGCGTAACCTAGAGGGCAAACCGGGAGGTGGTGTCCATCTTATTTACACCGGTGAGATCGCTAAATTTTTGATCTGTCGGATTTTTCAGGAATTTAAAACTCGAACACCGGGTAAGTTGACATAATTACTCATGCTATTGTACTGAAGCGTGTAAACGCGGAGGCAGATGGAGCTCCAAAAATAGCTAATCTTTGTCACGAGGCCTGTTGTCTAACGATGCGCCATATTGAATTTCATTTTGTACCCTAGCCGCTAGCGGTGTTTAGCTTAGCAAGCTAACAGATGGCTACATGAACCGTTTGTCGTCGCGTACTACTTTACCATACATTTAAGGTTGGGGTTACCACTAATAGCGTACGCCTTTGACATATCCTGGACTAAATGAACTGTACTGAAGTCGTTGGTTTATAAAACTTAACAGTGGTGAGACGATAACGCTAGCCAGTCAGTTAGCCTAGCCTTCATCAGGTTTGGGCAGCAACTATTTATTCATACGGCTTCATAGTTTCACAATTGTGTTTTTTGTCAAAAAACACAACATTGGAGAAATAATGAAAAATAATTTAACCCCTTTTGAAGGTGTGAATTTTTTCGGCATCACAACTCAGCGTTTTTAACTCGCTTTTATAGGTTTTCAGAGATGAGCAGTTCAGAGGAAGTGTCATGGATCTCCTGGTTCTGTGGACTGAGGGGCAATGAATTTTTCTGTGAAGTGAGTTGTCTTATTATCTGTCTGTGTATATTTATTATTGCCATCCATGTAGTAACATATCAAAATTAAGTGAAAATGAAAGCCAGACTTGTTGTTGTTAATAACTTTATACGTGTGTCGCTCCACAGTAATGAGTTGAGTAGAACATATTACACTTATATTGACATGTCTCGCTTACTGTTAATTTCACTACTACCCATGCTAGAACACAGCCAGAGATAACTCTGATCTAGGACTGTAAACTATGTATCCGGTCCTGTATCAGTTCAGACATTTCACTCCCAGATTTGTTAATAAAACCTGGTACAGGAGGACTGTGAATGGAAAAACCGTACTCAAAATTGTACAAAAACATAATTCTGATTTGTTCCATTAAAGTTAATTCCAACGAGGAAGCGATCATGTTGCATCCTACATGCTCTGTGCTCACTTTAATGAGACATACCTTTCTATGTCTGAATAAGCCATGTTTATTTGTCATTTTACACTTGCTTGACATAGTTTTTCAGAGTCTGTGAGTTGCTAAGATTTCTTACCGCCCAGTGAGTTTGAGGTTTCAACACGCTTACTCTAACATGGTCCTGGATCAGGGCTCAGCCACATCATGATCTTAACTACTTGTTCGTTATAAAATAGGCTCACAACCTTTCCAGCTGAAAACAATGCTCTTGTGCACATATGTACTACACTGAAAGAGTTATTACTCCATTCCATACTGGTCCTGAAGCGATTACTCCTGTTTGCGTCTGTGGATTTTGAACCCCATATCATACACTGGTATCACATTTGGAAGGGATACGAATAATCAGTTTGCTTGTCTGATTTCGCCAACTAAAGGTGGATGAAGACTACATCCAGGACAAGTTCAACCTGACGGGACTCAATGAGCAGGTTCCCCACTACCGCCAGGCCCTAGACATGATCCTGGACCTTGAACCAGGTCTGTATATTGTGTTAATGGCTCCACACTCAAAAAGCTTAAAAAATGTTTACAAAAATGTATGTGTTCTTATTCTTCTTTTTTCTTCTAACAAGGGCACTCTCTCTGTTGTATTTGTGGTAGTCCATGTCCTTTTTGAAATTCGTTTTCTGCAAACTGCCAAAGAAATGTGGACACCAACAATGTTCTTTGTTGATGTCTGTCGCCAGATGAGGAGCTGGAGGACAATCCCAACCAGAGTGACCTGATTGAACAGGCAGCTGAGATGCTGTATGGCCTCATCCACGCACGCTACATCCTCACTAACCGAGGCATCGCACAGATGGTAGGTGACAGCTGCATCAGCAAAATCCACTATCCCATCGGCATTAGGGAAGCTGCTTTTCCATTACCGTTTTCTTGACATGGTGGAAAATTATTTGCACCACGTGGGATTAAAGCTGTCTGTTTAAACACTGCAGATGACTCTTTAAATATTCAGGAAATGGGGTGATAATGCTGGATTTTGTGGGGTGAAGAGGAAAATGAATGAACCTGGTTTGGACTTATTTACAACATGGTATCTTTTCAGGAATCTCATGTGATATACAGCTAGCTATTGTAGTTAGGTGCAAAGGTAGTTTAGGACTGCAATTAATGATTATTTTCATAAGTGATTCATCTGCTGATTATTTTCTCGATTTAATCAAAATGTTTGAAAATTGTGATGTATGCCTATCAGTTTCCCAGATCTCAAGGTGACTTTTCATATGATATTCAGTTTGCAAGGAGCTGGACACAGCAAATATTTGACATTTTTGCTTGAAAAGTAAATCAAACAATATAGAGCTGCAATTATTAATAGATTAGTTCAATTAGTTAGGTGAACAGAAAAATAATATGCAAAAATGCCAAATGTTTCCTGTGTCCAGTATTTTGTGACAGTTGAGAGAACTGATTTCCACCTGTAATTATTTTTTTGTTGACTGTTTTTATATCCTGATTCATACCTTGCAGTTGGAGAAGTATCAACAGGGAGATTTTGGCTATTGCCCCCGGGTCTATTGCGAGAATCAGCCTATGCTTCCTATCGGTGAGTCAGCGTTTTTATGTGTATATGTATGTGTGTGTGTGTGTGTGTGTGTGTGTGTGTGTGTGTGTGTGTGTGTGTGTGTGTGTGTGTGTGTGTGTATATATATATACACACACACACATATATATATACACACACACCACAACATTTTGTATAAAGCTTGTCACACGCAACAAATCAAAAAGTTAACCTGCCCCCGTTAGTTACATCTGTCGGTGGCTTTGAATATGTAAAATATCTGCAACAGGTCATCGCTGCAACCCTGCTCTGTAACAGTTAGTGTTCCCTTAGACTAATATTTTGTTTTGGGAATGTCTGTGAAGCTCTTTCTAACTGGTCTTTTTTTCAAAAAGCCCTGGAATTATTTTTCCGGTTAATTTTAAATATTGTCCTCTATTTAACTTTTATCATTGGATTACGGCCACAGTCGGTTTTCTTTCTGGCTGTCTGTGCCAAAGCTCAAATTACACTTGAAATCATGCCTTTTGTTTCTTTTAAAATCAAAATTTTTATGGATGTGATGATAAAATTGATGCTGAGTGACAATACCAGGAAGGAATTTAGGAAGCCTTTGTGCTGTACTTGCAGCATCCTAATGTAAGTCAGTGCTGCCTGTCTCCTTCATATCTGTCTGTTTCTTCCTTCCTCTGCTCCTCCTCCTCTCCCTCCACAGGTCTGTCAGACATCCCAGGAGAGGCCATGGTGAAACTGTACTGTCCTAAATGTATGGATGTCTACACACCCAAGTCCTCCAGGCACCACCACACAGATGGAGCCTATTTTGGCACTGGGTTCCCCCACATGCTCTTCATGGTTCATCCTGAGTACAGACCCAAGAGGCCCGCCAACCAGTTTGTCCCGAGGTTAGTACAGCGACTCCAACTTTAACGTGTGCTATAATAATCTAATAATGTATCCGCACTGGTTGCTGTAATAAGGGTGTGGAAGGAAATAATACACACACACCTCTGACACTTTGGAGTCCAGCTGTTTTCACCATAGCAATATACTCTATGTACACATCATCACAGAAGAGACCCCCAAACATTCCTTACAACATATATTCAAATTTGAATCATGTGAACTCAACTGATAAAATAGGAATTATCCCCTTGTTTATTATGTTGTTCATGCTCAAAAGTAAATAACTTTAATGCTGAACAAAATGATTTCAGTCAGCCATAAGCTCTAGACTGGTGGATGTACTCTAACATGACACTAAGCCAAAACATCAAGATGCAGACTACATGAAGAATGGCTATGTATACATGTGCTAGTCACACAATGAAATTACGTAACCAAATGTACTCACTGTGCAGTTTGGGTAAATCATGCAATCATTGTGTTATGCAGCAGATTTAAAATATGGATATGCCAAAATTCATATTTGTTCTTTCAGTTTGTCCACAGCATACATGCTTGAGCAGAGGTAACACTGAAGTAGACTTGACTCTGATCAAGTCTGTGCCCATTAGTTTCTGTATTAATCGATTGCCAGCCATCAAAAATGCCAAAGGAGCTGATATCATCATCAAATTTTGTGTGTTGTTAGACCACTACGCCAAAACTTAAAAAAAATCAGTTTTCTGTCACACAAGACAGTGAAAATATGAAAATCTTCACAACTCAAACATTTTTTTCTTGAATATGACTAATGATTAATCTATTAGAATAGTTGCCTTATTATTTTTCTGTATCAATTCATCAACTAATTGTTTCAGCTCTAGAGAATTTGCTATACACCACACCACAAATTAATTTGCGCAGAAATGGTAAAGACAAACATTAAAACTTTCAGCTGATTTCTGATCACTTTAGGACATTCAAGCCCTTTTTTTTTTCTTTCTTTCACACACCATCATCCTCTTTCTACATCCTATTTCATTCTGTTGTGATGTCTGCTTACAGTACAGTTAGGGTGGCATCAAATATCCAATATCACTGCTCGCTCCCTAATAGCAAATACATCAATGATCACAGTGTCCAAGCTTTTGTGCTGCTTGGAACTTTTCATATTGTTTGTTAACCAACCTAAACAGCGACCAGAAGAAATGCTCACATGTGTTTGTCGCTTTCTTCTTTCTGCAGGCTGTACGGGTTCAAGATCCACCCCATGGCATACCAGCTGCAGCTGCAAGCCGCCTCCAGCTTCAAGAGCCCTGTCAAGGCCATCCGCTAGAGCATCCAGGACTGAGGAGGAGGAAGATTCATAGAGAGGGAGAAGATGGGAAAGAATCAGAAGGGGAGGGTTCACCTGCATTTTACAAAGCTTTACAGATGCCCTCTCCCCACCCTGAAGACTGTATTATTTTGGTTTAGATTTAGGGTAAATGGAAAAAGTGTAAAGATTTTTTGAGTGTGAGTGAGACATAAGAAGCGCACAGCCATAATCTTAATCACACACACACACGCACTCACACACACATAGAGAAAATACATAAATGCATCCACACACTTGGGATTCCATACACGTAACTTACCAAACTCATCAGTGCCAAATACAGGAGGTGAGGTAAGAAGAAGCCGAACAATACAGGGGCTCCAAGCTGCACCTGCTGTTCACTCTCGTGTAGAGCACACTGATGAGAAAACGATATAATCGGTGGGTGAACTTTTCTCTGTAGAAAGGGTTTCATGTCCAGGGCTGTTGGATGGAAAGCTAAAAGTGCAATGGCTGGGTCAGTTTTCTCCTCTGGCTTTGTGTTTGTTTTATATTTGGCACAGTTTGGTAAAGAGTGGTGGTAAAACCTCCATCATTGGACGCCTCTTCTCCCCATTAGCTCCCCCAATGCATGTACACTCAGGCTGGCACTCGCAGAGACAGACCCGTTTGTAAAATTAGATTACTGGTTTGTCTGATGTTTTGTGGAACTGTTGCACAAAGCATCCTGTTGAATTTGCCTTAAGATTCAGAGAAAACTCAAAGATTGTTTTTGTTTTTCAAGAGGCACAGGCAACAATAATTAGTTTTTTCTTCTTTCTGCTATTAGAGGAGGTAAAGTAGAAATAGATTTCCGAATCCTTCAGACAATTGTAATCAGCCTGTCGTTTTTCCAGCTGTCTGTGCGTGTGTCAAACAACTGCCTGTATTGGTACCGAAGTGAAAATATAACCTGTGCTACATTTTTCAGAGACGTGTTCCCCCTGCTGCTGCAGCAGGCTTAGCTACATTTGTATTGTCACTCACCCATTCCCTCGTTGTTTCACCTTCTTTAAATACATAGTTTGACATTTTGGGAAATACGCTTACTTGCTTTCTGGCTGAGAGTAAACAAAAAGACTGTTAACCACTCAATGGTAATGTTAAAGAAATCTTACAGCACCTCTAGCGGCCACCAATTAGCTAGTTATATCAATTTTGCTCATTTGTACGAAAACCGCAGTGTAAAAACTACAATTTTTATGGAGGGTTATGCACCAGTTAGCAGTTGCTAGGCAACCAGTAGTGACACTAAGGAAGTTGCTGGTCTGAGACAAGAAATATTCCGGCACGTAACTCAGAGGAAAAATGGTTACTGGTCATTTATACGCCTTTTGTACGTATTAAACGAACAAGATGCATTGTGTTCATTAGTGTGATGTAGAGGTGTTGCTAGGTGGATTTTTTTACCGGTGGACAGAGGTAATCAATCTTCTAATTTAACTCTCTGCCTGAAATATTCCCTAAATGTGAAACTAATCCTGTAAAGACGAAGGAGGAGACTCGGAAAGAGGAATTTGGACAATCTGAATCCTTCAGCTCACTCCACCACTGCACTGATCCTACTGGTGTCTCTCCACAGCACAGTCACATCGTTTATGTTCAGGTTTAGATACCGACAGACCACCAGCCGCTTGTTTTTTTTGTTTGTTTGTTTGTTTCTTTCTTTCTGTAACAGTGGGGCAGATACTCGGTTGCCCTCCCTTCACTCTCCACTTAACTGGAACAGATTGTTTTTGGATTTCATGATACAAGAGAAACGGTATATGTGTCCAGATTTTAACTGTTTGTCTGTCATTGTCTTTCTGCTACTGTGGAAGGGTGAGCAGGATTCAGAATTCTCAATAAACTTCTATTTTCTTTTGATACTCTTTTGTCCTTCATTTTCTTTTAGACCGCAGTTCTGCCATCCTGCCACATAGTGTCAGTAGATAGCTTAGTACTTTTTGAAAAGCTTTGTTTTTCTACGTTTAAATATATCTGAGGCAGTACGTGTAGCAGTTGGAATATAATCTTAAATATGCAAAGATAATAAAACTATCACAGAAGGACCACAACGTGCACAACTACCTACATTCTTGTATATGTGTTTTTTTTAGCTTTGTAAAAGTTCCTGTGGTGACAGGGAAAGATGGTTGTCTGGCTTCAGGGTGTGGTTGCAGTGACATTTCGCATGACTCTTGAGTAATGGCATTGGTGGGGGAAACATGCACAAACAAACACCATCTATCTGCACTGACGATCATAAGATCTCAGTCAGCCTTATGTAATTATTTTAAAATTACCATTAGCCTTTTTGTATATGGAAACGTCAGAATGGAAATTCCAAAGAAGCAAAAAATATCTTTACAAATATGTGACCCCTGTATCTCATTTTCACCATAGAAACAGAAATCAGCGTGAGCCACAAACAGTGGGAAACACTATGGTATGGCTTCTTCACATATGACTCATAAAAACTGTTTTTCCCCTCTGCACGGCAGCTGTCTTGCAAAATGACTGGCAGGGCTGAGCTGGCTTCATGTGGCCGTACCCTGTCAGTTTTTCCAGAAGGAGAAGAGGTTTCTTCATGACTCAGGATAACCTCAAACCACAGATCAGGACCTGCCCTTCTCCTCCTCCACCTCATTCCCTTGTTTTGGCAACTCCTTTTAACTTTGTGAAGAGGAATCCTTAATTTTTACAGTTGGTGAGTGTCTCTCTGACATCCAGACTATCTTCTTCTAATGGTCTGCCGAATAATTCAATTCAATTCAATGTTATTTATGTAGCGCTATATCATAACAGAGTCATCTCATAGCACTTGTTAATATAGAGCAGGTCTAAGCCAACTCTATATGTACAGACCCAACATTTCCACCATGAGCAAGCACTAGGCGACAGTGGCAAGGAAAACAGGCGGAAACCTCAAGCAGAACCAGGCTCAGGGTGGGCGGTCATCTGCCTCGACCGGTTGGGTAGAGAGAGAAAAAGAGGAGGGGGGGGTAGAGTTAGAGCAGGATGACAGAGAACACACAGTAGCACAGTACAATTCCACATACAGAAGATGCAACACAATGGCAGCTACAATGTTACTGATGTTAAAATAACAACCAATAGTATTAGCAGCACAACAACAGCTACACCAAT
>JAVQJF010021188.1:0-51186 GCA_036023855.1 Gadopsis marmoratus
TTGTGTTAAGCACTTTGTGCATTTTGTATCTTTGTTGTAAAGCACTTTGAACTGCATTTCGTGTATGAAAGGTGCTATATAAATAAAGTTTATTATTATTATTATTATTATTATTATTAGTAACACTAATGAACACTTATAAAGTACTGTTACTGCTGAGAATCTGAGCTATACCTTTTTCACCTTTCGCTCCAAAGCCTGCAGATCCTGGCTCACCTCTGGGGCCAGCTGGGCCCTCGCGACCCCTGTTACCTGGCAGTCCATCTTGTCCATGATCACCTGATCAGACATTTTACACACAAATAATCGCTCACTGTAAATAAGCTAAGCAGTGTACTTGCATCATGTAATTTGACTTGAAGCTCTCTTTGTACCTTGGTTTCCTTTCTGTCCTTTAGGACCCTCTGGGCCTGCATGTCCCGGGGCACCTGGGGTCAAAGGTCACGGTCAGTAATTTCACATTATAATGCCACACAATAGTACTAAGAAAACATAAAATCCTGGCATTGACTCAAGGAAAATGTATATCATTATTCCTCACCTGGAAGTCCAGGGTAACCAGCATCTCCTGTGATAAGTAAAACATATCAATTACGATGAGAATACGCAGTAGATGACAAATGTAAAGATAAACAGTCTAATTACAGAATTACAACTGAAAGATTTCTAGTGGTAAGGGATTTTGCTTCTCAACCTTTAGATCCAGGGTCCCCTAAAAAGAATAAAAAATGAAGCCAAATTAAACACAATTTATGTTGATTAACTGATTAAAACAGACTATATGTTTAGATTTTATGAAAGAAATAATATTTGAATTTCACCTTTAGGTCCAGGCAGTCCTCTCTCTCCCTGCACTGACGATGCTAGAATACCTGTGTCAACAAACAACAGTTCAATGAACCTGAACGTGCTGTGTGTGTGTGTGTGTGTGTGTGTGTGTGTGTGTGTGTGTCTGTGTGTGTGTGTGCATGTGCGTGTGTGTGTATTATTGTCAGTATATATGTGCAGTACCTCTGAATGCCTGTGATTGCATTTCAGCTCTTAACATTTGTTGGATCGTCATCTGAAGAGAACCAGCATCGATGTGTCCTCCACTCACACCGGTCCCGAGGCCAGTGCCAAAACCAAAGCTGGTACCAGCAGCCCCGCCGGTACCACCACCGAAACTGGTACCAGCAGCACTGCCGGTACCACCACCGAAACTGGTACCAGCACTGCCAGAGCTGCCACTGAAGCTGGTGCCAGCACTTCCAACACTGGCCCCGCTGTCCCCGCTGGTCCCGCTGGCCCCGCTGGCCCCGCTGGCCCCGCTGGTGCCAACAGCACCGCCTCCAATGCTGACATCAATGCCATTTCCACCAGTGGAGCTGCCAGCACCAGCTGCAATCCCGATTCGTGTTTTAGAGCCAGAGCCTCCACCTCCAGCGCCCAGGTGTAGCGTGTTGTCAGTGTAGTCGGTACCTCCACCTCCCACATAGGTGTTGATGTCATTGGAGGAACCACCCGACAGCCGACTGGTGCGAGCATTGGCGACTGAGGACGCTGCCTCCAGGGTAGCCACTCGATTCTTCAGCTTTCTCACATCCTCAGCTGAGAAAGGGACATCAAGATTTGGTAAGATGCATGTAGAAATGGAGCCCACGTTTAGCCAGTGATAAGAAATTATTCTCAATCTGTAATTTGACCAACTAATAAAGTGTTTTCCACAGGAATGTGTCTGTGGTAGCCAACTCTAAAAAAATCTAAAATTTAACAGTTGAATGCAAAACTATTTATACAAAAACATAAGCAAATGTTTTTGAATGGGGCGGGTGTATTTAAATACATTTTATATGCAATGTATGGAAAACACTGTACTATATAATTAGTAAAAATAATAATTCATCCCAAAAATCTTTAATAATGAAGATAAATCAAGGCAAACATTGTAAAAGAAAAACGATGTCTGACTCCAAAACATACTAAATATAACACAATGTAAATTATTAGCTATAGATGTGCCAAGAACCCAAATCCTCATTACGTAATGTGAAGTTTAGTGGTAACTTCAGTGTGTATGACACTACTAACTGCTCATTAAGCTAAAATCTCATTAGCTACAACTTTTACCCTATATTTGTTTGCATTTTGGTAAATTGGCATCATTAAAAGTAGAATTAGCTATTAGAAGTCTCTCTTTGCATTGTACACATGGATGTACAGACAACTATCTTTGATACTGAAGAAAACTTAGAAATGTGATGATTCTCAAGCAGGTTCTGGAGTTTTAAGCAGGTTTTGTAAAAAAAAAAACAAAACATATAAATCATATCTCAGATCAGAAGTTGTAAATGTTATTCCAGGTTTGTTTTTATCAAATTTTTATCACAATAAACTCTCCTGCTGCAGGAAAACAAACTGGAGTCTCTGATATCATCAAGCAACAATTTCTGGAGCTGCTCCACTGACAATGAATGCCAGACCAAATTTATGGCAGCGGGACAGCACCCACAGATCAAGTTTCCAGGGAAAGGAGTACATTTACTGTCTCACAGTTCTTAGCAGCACTGTGAAATAATGCTCACTAGCCTGTAAAAGCTGAAACACA
The DNA here is from genome assembly GCA_036023855.1 of Gadopsis marmoratus. Taxonomy (NCBI): domain Eukaryota; kingdom Metazoa; phylum Chordata; class Actinopteri; order Centrarchiformes; family Percichthyidae; genus Gadopsis; species Gadopsis marmoratus. The sequence goes on from JAVQJF010021188.1 coordinate 2,588, forward strand.
CATTTTATTGGTTGAAAACCAGTCCCTCCCTGGCGCTTCATTGCAGCGCAGCTGCAGAGAGTATCTCATGACGTGGTTTTATCTTCGGAGAGATTTTTTATTTTTCCCCATCACATCTCATTGTGTTGTATAAGTCCTTACCTAGTGCAATGAGCCCAAACAGGAGTCCCAGCAGGAGCAGGGAGAGGAGGAGAAGGCCCAGCAGCCATTTCCACCAGGAGCAACACGCGTCGGAGCAGCAGCATAGTCCTCCACCTCCGAAGATGCCGCTGTCCCTGTGAATCTCTGAAAAATGGAGAGTAGAGAATAAAATCCTCACTTTCAAACACGAGAGTATGCGTCATGTAAATATCAACATACATGAAATGAACAAATACCTGCATAGGTGGCTTTGTCTTTCATTACAACTCCAGAGGATCCATCTGATGAAGGGATAAACAAACACCAGAGATTTATCAGTAACATCAGTGATGAAAGTAATTTTATGGTATTACAGATGCTTCTAATGACCACTCACAGTAAGAGTTGCCTGTCTCCGTCTTCAGTGGCATCGTCTCAGCGTAGCTTGAAATAAGCTTCTCTTTCTTTATTGAATCTCCCGATAGCGACCCTGTAAAATTAGAAATACTTTAATATACACTACTTTTATTGTATTTGTTGTGTTTAACAAGCAGAAAAGAAACCACGGCTCTTAAAGGGCGAGACAACACACAACTTCAATATATAATAGATATGAATACATATGATGCAATACAATTATACACAACACAAACTGATGATGCTTTAACCTATACCAACAAAGACACAAAATACAGCATACAATAAATATCTTCAATTTAAAGAGAGAAGAACAAAGATAGAATAAGAAAAAAAAAAAAATTATGAATGTTGATAAGCCCTGTTAATACGTAAGTTGATCTGCTTGTAGAGGGTCAGCAAGTGTTCTGACTAGGAAAAGGTAAACAAATAAATACTGGTAAAGGTAATTCAGTTCCTGGTCTGATTAAAATGATCTATGAAAGCTAACCATTAGAAACACTTAAAATTCAGTTCACATTATTTTGCCTTTATCGCTATGAAACAGAAATGTGGGATCAATTGTCGAGGACTGTGCAGATCCAATAGGCTGAAGTTATTATAGTTCACACCCTGTCAATGCGATGGCGACTTCACATCCATTAACAGCCTCAATGTGACCGGTATCAAGGTTGCATTGTATGCTATTATTTAAAATTGAATAGTTTTCTGGGAATGTTGGGATCCAAATTGGGTCCAGAAAAAGTTGAGAAACTTGTATTACGGTGAGAGAAAATTCAATGTTTCTCCAGATGGGGGCGGTAAGTTGCTGACTCACCTCCTCCTATATGGACGCTGCTGCTGCTGGTGAACTGCTTCCCGCTGTCTTTAGCCAAAATGAGCATTTCTGCGTCCCTCTTGGCTGGAACGTTCTCCTTTTCAGAGATCAGGAACTTGTAGTCTTTCTTATATGCATCATCAGTTTGGGATCTAGTGGCTGACAACAACAAACAAAGACAGGAATCATTTAAGTTTGAGAATTGATTTGGCTGTGACTGTGCGGAATTTAAACTACTGTGGACTTACTTGCAGAGACTCCAGTGCTGACGACACCACCACCATTTGACACGTTCTTCTGAACGCCATAACCTGTAAATACACACACACACAGATAAACACGTAAGAAAGGTGCTATTTTGCATTATTATCGAGTGCAAAATTTCTGATAGTGTCAACATATTGTGGAAACTGTCAAAAAACATGCCGCTGTACCTCCTAAATTAGCGCTGACGTTGGCTCCGCTGGTGGTGAGCACAGTGGCAGAGGTGGGAGCCAGATTATTCTGAAAGCCGTAAACTGTAAACAGAGATGCAGCATTTCATTATAACAACACATAAAATAACACACACACACACGACACACTCGTCCAAATATTCACAAAACAAGAAAAGAAGAGAGCCAAAGCAAAACACACGGGAAAGTCAAAGACAAAAAATAAATATGAATTGGGATTTTAAAAAAGCTGCCCCTTGCTTGTGTTATTACATGTAACACACTACATGTAACACAAAAAAAGGTGTTCTGCATTAAATTTAGAATTTAAAATTGTGAATATAACTTATTTACATTCATCATTAAGTCTATCTAACTACGCTAGTGACGTCGCTATGGGAGCGAAGGAGACCAGGTATCCTCCGCCTGAAGGACCAGTCCCCTCTGCCATGAAATCCATATGGGGTAAAGCTTTTCTCTCTCTACCCAACCGGTCGAGGCAGATGACCGACCACCCACCCAGAGCCTGGTTCTGCTTGAGGTTTCTGCCTGTTAAAAGGCAGTGTTTCCTTGCCACTGTCGCCTAGCTCATGGTGGAATTGTTGGGACTTGCTCTATATTAACAAGTGCTTTGAGATAACTCTGTTATGATATAGCGCTATATAAATAAAAACATTGAATTGAATTGAATTAAAGTATCAATTATGCCCCAAAGCTATGGAACACACTGCCAATAGATATCAGGCAAGGCAACTCACTACATATCTTTACGAGCAAGCTTACAACTCGTTTTTTCAATTTAGCCTTTAATTAGCTATTAAATTAAAAATAATTCATTTCATTTCATGCACTGCTGCACTCCTTTTAAATATGCTAATTTTATGCTTACCATTTCTTATATTGTGTTCAAGTTTTATTTTTCTTAACTGCACTTTATTTTAAGGTATTCTCTTCTGTAAAGCACTTGGTGCATTTAATTTCTTTATTGTAAAGCACTTTGAACTCCATTTCCTTTATGAATGGTGCCATATAAATAAAGTTTATTATATTATTATTATTATAAATTTACTTGTTTTGTATGACAAACTGCGGAAACTGCTTGGGGGGGATATAAATTAGAATTGTAAAAATGTACATGTGTTTTCTTTAGTTCATTTAAAGAGCAGTGCCAAAATAAATGTATTGTGTACTGTAGTACTAACTTGTTAGAAGACGCAATATATATCGGTAAGAATGGATTCCCAAATTAGTTATTATATTTATGTCACAACTGTGGCAATCAATCCAGAATACATTAATCTTCAGGTTATTTATTTATGTGATTCTATGTCCATATACAGCACATAATATAGAACTGGTAGTAGCATATTTCCCCTGCAGGTAACGGGCAATATTAAAGTGACCTTTGGTGTCACCTGACAGGGACGAGGGTGAGGTGAGGCTGAGCGGCGAGGATCCTCCCGGCATGTTGTTGGTGCCGACCTGGTACGTGTAGCTACTGGCATTGCCAGCGACCACCGTGGAGGAGGAGGGCAGCGTGGAGGTGGACCAGGAGAAAGAAGGAAGTGTTGCATCCAGTGTGTCATACGGTTCTGATCTCATACCAGTATCATACTGGGCTGATTTCACACCAGTATCATACTGGGCTGATCGCACACCAGTATCATACTGCCCTAATTTTACACCAGTAACATACTGGGCTGATTTCACACCAGTATCATACTGGGCTGATCTCACACTAGTATCATACTGCCCTGATTTCACACCAGTATCATACTGTGCTGATCTCACACCAGTATCATACTGTGCTGATTTCACACCAGTATCATACTGTGCTGATCTCACACCAGTATCATACTGTGCTGATCTCACACCAGTATCATACTGGGCTGATCTCATACTGGTGTCAAACTGCCCTAATTTCACACCAGTATCATACTGGGCTGATTTCACACCAGTATCATAGTGGGCTGATTTCAGACCAACATCATATTGGCCTGAATTCAGAGTGACATCATGCTGGCCTGATTTTACACCAGTGTCAATCTGCCCATTTGTCAGACTGGTATCATACAGGCCTGATGTATCAATGGTGTGGAAGCGGCCTGATCTCACACCAGAGTCAAATGAAGTTGAACCTGAAGGAGAGAAAAGACACAAAATGAAAAGTGTCTCTTATTTAAACCTAACCCCAGTTTGTGCTTTATCATTACATCTGAGTCACAGAGCTAAGCACCTGTTTTTATGGGTGGAAAAGAACAAAATTGCCCACAAACTGATGCCATTTTAAACCGTATATCTTTGGGAGGGAGACATGGTGTCTGTGCATGTGTGTGACTCTGGTAAGAAGAGAATATAGGCCTACCTGACTGAGTGGCCACAGAGATGGTCTTGGATTCCACGCAGGCCTTTTTAGGGACAGGCAGGGTGATGGAGGCATTGGAGGAGCGAGTGGGGCTGACGCTGCTGGAGCGTCCCTTCAGCAACTTCTTCACGTCATCCAGCTCCGTCCCTGCAAAACCACACCCGTGCAAACAATGCTCATTAAATATAATACAGCAGCTTTTCTGTCTTTTTAACTACATTCATGAAGTTTAAGATTATCTAGTCCTTATAATTTATAGGAAAATCTCTGCTCGGTGTCAGTCCGAGTTCTATATTTATATTAAAATCAATAATACATAAATTAATAATTGAGTGAATGTATGTATGTAATTTAAAGGTAGCTTAACCACACCAAATCACATGAAATTCACGAGAGTCAAAACAAAGCAATGTGAGACCCAGCTGAGGTTGGGTTAAGGTGGCACAGAATGACTAACTGTTAAAAATGTGGATTAAATAATAGCAGTTATTCACTTTAATCAGCAGGGGGAGCGATCAGCATCTGTAAAACTCAAGACACTCCACTGTTTTGCCTCAGAGGGAGGTGCTGCACACAGTGACTCATGTGTGCCATTGTTGCCACCACAAATCTGTCCCTTAACATGGACATAATGCAAACAAACACGCGATTCCTCATCGTTTGAATCTCACCCTTTTATTTTTGCTGAATGTACTGTAGGCCATACCTACTGCGCGGGGGGGAGCTGCACATATGTTACCAATTGAAATTTCATGGTCTGGATGCATGTGAGAGGTGGAAGAAGAGTGTCCTATGTGTGATATACTGAGTACTGAGCCAAAGCATTTGACAGCAACATACAGTAATTCAAAAAACATGCTGCTCTAAAGTGACCCTGCAGTTAAAATCTTTCACTATCCAAGCGGTTCTTCGAATGAACACACTCAAATAAAGATGCTTTGTTGCTTTATGAGGAATTGCATAACCGACAGCAAATGGATCAGTGTGTCTCAAGTGGTCTTACATCTGCAGGCAGTGGGAGAGGCACTTTGCAGTCTGGCTCTGATCTCGCTCTCTGGAAAAATCACAACACACAATGGACAAAGGAATCCTGACTTAATAAAAAAGAAAGCTGGGACAATTCAGAGTCAGATGGTGCAGAAATAATGAAGGGAGGAGGGGGGAAATAACTATTAGTGAATACCTCTGCTTTCGCTCCTCCCTCTTGTGGTGCTGGAGCCTAAAAAGAAAACAGCATGAGTACACAGGCAGACATATCATAAAGATAAATAGCTGGCAAAATATTGTGTAATCAGAAAGCATTTAATGTCATGCAGCTGTCTGTCTCACTTACAATAGTTTCCATAATCTTTGCGTGTAAATTCTGGAGAGGAATTAGCGCTGGAACTCCCTAGAAGAAAACACAATAGCAGCAGAAACATTGACACCACCCTCGTGCACTAACGTTTCCTTCACTTTCCACGCTTCTGTTTCAGGGACCCCTGATGCCAAATGTGCAGAGCTAGTTTTAGTAATTAGAATCTCACCATCATATCCTCCTGAGCGGCTGGATATGTTCTTCCTCTCCCGGAAACCTGGCGACAGGCCTCCTGATGAGCCAGCAGTCTGCGCTCTCCTGGCACCGCCAGTCGAGCTGGACCTGACCTTTGACACCGAGCTCACAAGATAACTGCCGCCGCCTCTGCCTCCTCCTCCCCCTCCTCCTCCGCCTCCACTTCCGTACCCTTCTCCAGCTATGTAGCTCCCCCCTCCATTGCCTCCCCCAGAGGAGTCTCCTCCGACATAAACTCCTGAGGAGGAGCTGTAGCTGCTGGTGTTCACACCTACAGAGGCTGAAAGGATGATGTATACATACTGTCACTCTACAGTGTGAATGCCCAAACAGGAAGACACCTGAGTCATATAAAGGTGAAATAAAAGCAGTGGTGGAAGTGCTTTTACTCAAGCATAAATATGTGAGGTACTTGTGAGTATTTCAATTTCATGCTTCTTTATACTTCTACTTCACTACATTTCAGGGGTATATTTTGGACTTTTAACTGCACTACATTTACCAACTAACAGTATACATAGTATACAATTTTAGTGGTAATGCTTTATTTTACATGTCCTGTAAATTGCTGATCATTTTCTAAGAATTTCCTGGAAAGATCTACAAAATTGAGTACAACTTAAAAGGAAAGTATAGACAATGTTCTGAAACTGAGAGAGTTATTTGTGTTTAATGTGTTGTGTCGGGTTTATAAACAATCATTGATTTGCAGAGGAATTTCCATGAAGGGTTCTTGCACGTTCAGCTGACCTGCTGTGCACTTTCTATAAGACTATTACTGGAAGTGTACTAATTCAACACTGTCAATTTTCCTAATATATTAGTACCAAATTACACAGCTCTTCCCAGGAACCTCCAGATGAATTTACACTAACATATCAGTTCCTTTCTAGCAAATTACAGGAAGCTATGGGCAGTGGTGGAGGAAGTGTTCAGAGCCTTTAATTAAGTAAAAGCACTAATACCACACTGTAAAAATACTTTGTTGCAAGTAAAACTCCTGAACAATCCTATTTAAATAAAAGTATGTAAGTATAATCAGGAAGATGAACTTAAAGTATCAAAAGTAAAAGTACTCAGGGCAGAAAAATGTGCGAGTATTGTACTATTATATGTTATATCATTAGATTATTATTACTCATGCATTCATGAGTAGACTGCATTTTACTGCTATAGTTGTTTAAGGTGGATCTAATTTAACTATTTCATATAGGGCTGCAACTAATGATGATTTATTATTATTATATTATTTGACCAACTATTGGACAAACTAAATAACGAGGAGAAATCAGTAAATCCTCACATTTGACAAGCTGGAAGCATTAAATGTTTGGCATTTTTGCATGATAACTGACTTAACCGATCATCAGAATAGTTTTATATGTACCTCAAATTTGTACTTAAGTCCAGTACTTGAGTAAATTTATTTAGTTACAGTCCACCACTGTCTGTGGGACCTGTAATATAAAATGTTACCAAACTAGCTCCACCTTGACCTACTACAACAGCAAAAGGTTACTTATACATTAATGCATCAGTAATAATATATACTATCTACTAGTATATGATAGTGTAACACTCACAGTGACCATTTTTATGTATTAAGTACTTTTACTTTTTGATCATATTTATGCACTTTTACTTTAGTAACATTTTCAATGCAAGACTTTTACTTGTTGTAATGGAGTATTTCTACATTACAAAACTACCACTGATGCGACGCGTTAAAGATACACCAACCCAGAAATGGAAATCACTGTTAGCTTCTTTCTACTGGGGGTTAAAAATATAAACATGCATCATCTCAAAACGGATCCACAACTTCCCAATTTTGGGTCATGAGTGGAAATTTGCTCTCACATGAGGAGAAATAAGTTCCACTGCTGTTCTGGGTTAAGACATTCTTCTCCAGGCCCAGCCCTCCAGCACTGCTGGACATATTCCTGTGATTTGATCCGCTGGTTCCCTCTAGCAACGAGAAGACACACAGCAAAACAAGGAGAAGCTGTTACTCATCGGGTACTTCCTTTAGAACTGCTCAGCTATAATTACTGTATTATGCGTTTAGTTTACTGCAGATAATTAAAGCATGACTTGAAGAAAGAGACACTCACTTGGTGGTAGAGAAGCCAGTCTGGTCGTGGAGGTTATAGTTTCAGTCACAACTGATGGCACATACAAAGAAAGAACATTATCCTAGGAGTTATGGGATCTACAGCACTATGTTATGTAAACCATATGTTAATCCCAGCTGGCAGGTGTTGACTGGAGGGTTGAGTGACTGGCATGGTGATAACTATTACGCTTCCAGACTTGTATTAATGTGACTTTGATTGATGGACAGTTGACAGATTTACTGCAACTGTGGTAAAAAAAAAATGTAATACCACTTTCTAATACAGGGTTTATTTGCAATGACTAATGGCTTTGTTAATGGATAACAAATAATTTAATAGTGCTTTACCTATCAGCCATAAGCCATTAATAAGAACAGCATTTAGGATGCCAGGTTGGTGATTATCCTCCTCCAGCAGGACAGCTGCTTTGTATTTTTAGCTTTTTAAGTCCCTTATATGAAGAGTTTGACCTCTGACCTACTTCAACCACAATCAAATTATTAGCACCTTATTATAGTACAGACTCAATGGATTAATATTATTATCATAACAAGAACCCTTTAGTGATGACAGTGACAACCTTAATGTTGTGCTTAACAATGGCTTATAACTGATTAATAAATCATTAGTAAATTATTTATTAACTGTTAATAAAGCCATTAGTCACAACTCTTAAACCCTTTTATAAATGATGCCTAATTAGAAAGTGGTACCAACATTTCTTAGTGTAAGTATGTTTGTTTAGTCTGTCAAGTTCAATGTAATAAATTCTTATCAAAATGAAAAACAAGTCATAAATCACATGATGCAGGTGAGCTTAAAAGCCCAGCATATACAAAAGAAATCATATAAACGAGTATATCTGACATGTCAATCTTTACTGGGGGTGTCACAGCTTTGGGTTTGTTCAGTTGTCACGGAGATGGTTTACTTGTTATCATGAGCCCATAGCACAGAATAGCAGCTAAACCCATCTCCATGGGTGCTACGGAAAATTTAAAATTGTTAGTAAGTAATCTACTATTTCCAAGGTCAACAATGAACCTTTAACCTCAACTTAAACCTCAACCTTGGATTCTACTCTGTGACAATTGTTCTGTGAACATATTTATGTTAGTGTGTCATTTTCTCAAAATCTGTGTCTTTTGGTGCAGTTAACCCCTCTTTGCTAAATATAAACAAAGCGTGGCAAGTTCATTAAATAAAGTTTATGTAAATCATATCTCGTCAGTTGTGTTTATGATGAACTGGCTGCAGGTAATTAATACTAATAACACTCTTCTGCCACAAGGAGGCACCTTGTTCTCCAGCTGCAGCCTGCTGAGTTTTGTCGGTTACAGATCATGTAAACACCATTTCGATATCATGCTGCCTCCTCGCTCCTGTCCTCCTCCTTCCTTGTAGGGACTTCTGTTTCAGGGTCTAAGCTAAAAACTAAAGGTGATCATACTTTTGCTTCGGCTGCGCCTTGACTTTGGAACCGCCTCTAAAAAGGTCTCGGACAACCAAAATCAGTGCATAGAAGGCATCTTAAAAGTCACTTGTTTTGGATTATTTTTATGATCTTGCAGAACTTTTATGAACTTTGTATGTTGTGTCCTAACCTCACTTTCTCACTTTCATTTCTCTCTTCTGTAACTACTAATTAAAAAAGTGACTACATAACTTAAGTTTAAGAAGTGACATTTAAAACAAGAGAAGACCAGGGAGAGGACAAAATGGCAGATTATGTTTGTCTTAATTAGCCTCAAACATATAATCAGGCGTTCCTTCTCCTCGCCATCAAAATGTGTTGGGCCAAGATGAGCTGTTTACATTCAGTTATGACTACTGGAGGAAAACCCGGAGGATGACTTACACCATGAGAGAGAGGAACAGAAATAGAAACCTGAGACCAGGGAAGGCATGCCAGGATGTTTGTGAAAGCAAATCCCCCAAAACAGAGAGACAAAAGCATCACCCAAGAAAATAAGTGCACAAGAGTTTCGGGGTCTTTAAAGACAGACTTACACCATGCCAATCTGTCATTAAGCGTTCAAATGAGAAATCCTATTTATCTCATATCTCTTGCCACAATGAGGTGTGCGGAAGTGGGACACTGTTTTTTGGAAAAGAAAGACATGACTCTGCTGAGATCCTCATGTATTTTTTGATGCTTGAGCAGTTGGGTGAAGCGACCCTTTAACTCGTGTTTTTATGGTGGCTTTGTCTTTTGGCAACTTCAAAACTTCACAAATAAAATCAGAAATCTCACCCTTTTCTTCTGACAAGTCTCCTGAGAAGTCCATCTGTCTCGTTAACTCGTCCATCCCATTTTATCTGGCGAGATGATGATACAATGTTGACCACGGTCATGCATGTACTGTGCCAACTGTTGTTAAAAGTCTGTTTACTCCTTGACTTGTAACTGCGGTTAAACAGCATTTTAGCAAATACTTGATGGGAAAACTGCAAAAATGTCATAAGTTATGGTAGGAATGATTTCGGTTAAAGACCAGGCCGCTTGGGTCTGATGTTTACTGCATGAATTTGGCATTTTATGCCACATGAAATAATCACATGAGTCTCATGATAGTATTTTTAAAACCACAATGGAATATTTGAGTAGATGCTCGCTTTTAATGATCTTGATAAAGACAGACAATCTGCAGTAGACCCGAGATAGCTCAGATAGAAGACATGACATTCACCTCTCACCTATCCTGCATTTCAAAACTTTCCAGACACATTTAAATCTTATGTGAATGGCGGATACCACAAGAAAGGTCCCCAAAAGCTATAATGCATGATCTATAGATTTCAATAGACTTTGTTTACACTTTGTGTCTTTCAAGAGAAAACTAACAAAAGGACAAAAGAGGCCAGTGAATCACTGCACGGCTCTGAAAGACCATCCTCTCACCACACCCTGCCAGCCGAGGACATTTAACTGCATGTGCTTCATTTACTGAACACTTTAAATTTAGACATTTTAAAAAAAAAAAAAGCAGAAATACTCTCTCCTTCCTCATAGCCCACTACCGGAATCACAATTTCTAGACTGCAAAGTGTTTCACTTTCTTCCAGCTCTGAGAAAAGTAAAATATCATGGAAAGTCAATTAAACCAACATTTCTCAATACATCATTAAAGCATGTACAAGTCTCTCTGATCCAGCTTTCACTGATCTGAATGGCAACTATAAAAGGCTGATGTCACATAAAGCTGGCGCTACAGGCCAGGTATATTTAGAGGGATGTAAATAGCACAGCAAAAGTAGGCCTACATGTAAAACTATCCTGAGATCACTATAACAGACTAATTATATAAATACCACCAGAAGAATATAATCCCCCCCCAAAAAAACCTACTGGCTTTAAGAGGCAAGCTAAGAAGGACGCTTTATGGGAATATAGAGGACTTTGTTCCATTCTACAAAGCCAACAAATGCAAACTATAAAAGCCAAAAGAAATAATAGAGAGCTTGACAGACCATCACCAAACTCCCAGAGTGCGGTTGTTAGTGCAGAGATGCAACAGACAGGTGGGAGGAAAAGTCCGCAACCATCCAGCACGCAAACAACTTTTTGCCTCCAGGTTATTCCAGCATTGTTAAAATCCATACCTTCAGCCAACAACCAGCCAAACCCCGAGCTGCTCCCGCGATGCACCGACTGATCCGCGGGAGGAATAATGCGCTTATATGAAGTGGACGCGCGTGGGATGTTCCCGAGGTCGTCGCAGCTTTTGTGCCTTTTTAGCTCAACTTTCCCAGGCAAGTCAAAACACAGATTTGGGCACCGCTCCCAGCCGCGCCCGTCAGGGCTGGCGCTTTGGCAGGCAGGTGTAGTAGAAGTAGAAGGAGGGGGGGGGGGAGAAAAACAGAGCCTGAGGGAACCAATTAATGTGTCCGTCTCACCTCTGCAGAGACGGATAGTCGACTGAGAAAAAGAAACGTGATGAACTCCTCCTGCTGCTCCTCCTGCTGCTCCTCCTGCTGCTGCTGCTGCTGCTGCTGCTGCTTTAGTCACAACTGTTTGAAAACTGGCAGAGTTTTGAGGGGAGGTGGAAAGGAGAGATTTGAGAGATGGGATTTTTTTTCTTCTTTTTTTGGGGGGGGGGGGGGATTGTAGGCGTGAAGCCATCGCAGGGTTGCAGCTGGAACACATCTGGCGCGCACATTGGAAGCCGAGGCAGAACATTTAGTCTATATGGTTTCTGCCACTGTGTTATTACACAGCCATACAGCATTTTACCACATATACAAACACTTTTCAAGGCACAAAAGAAGCATGCAAGACTCAACATTCTTGCCAAAGTAATTTTAACTTTGCACAATAGGATCCTCAGCATATTAAGTGCAGCAAGATCAGTTTCTGTTTTCCTGTCCAGATTAGGAATTTGATACTTTTCATGTGACACTGCTGATAATCTGGAGAGGAGGCACCATCATGCTGTTTCCACAACAAGCACCCTCCCATATGAGAGTGCAAAAGAGCTGTTTTTAACTGTATGATCATAATCAAACTTCCCTGTCCATTCGTTTGCATTTCTGCCATTTTCAGCCAAATTGGATGCTTTACTCCTCCACTGGCAGCCTGCAAACGCCAGCGGGATCCCTCACCCACCACACCCTGTGTAGACATCCACCCACCCCATGACTCACAGCGAGTATGACTCCAAATCCGCAGCTCAAGAAAAAAAAAAAATGGCCCAAAGGACAGTGTAACGGAGGAGGGGCTGCTCCACTCACGTCTATGTGCGAGCTTGAATAATGCGGAATGGGTCTGGTTTATAACAACAGTGCAGCCTTGTAGGATACAACACGCTCCTGTTTATGTTGAGGGTAACAGCTTCCCAGATTATTCTCTGGAACAAGGGGGCAGCAGTTTCAAAGGTGCCCAAATTAGGTTTACAGAGAGTTCAAAAGAAGTTCATTACATAGCAAAGAGCTTAATCATTCGTTGCTTCTCAAGATAATGTGACACTTTAATGATTCACTGTGAAAGTGACAGCAGGGTGTTGTACAGAAACCACCGGTTATCCTCAGATAAACCAGAAAACATCACTCTGTACTACAAGAACTGATGGAATAGATATAGGTTATATTGTTTCCCCTCAGGGTCACGAAGAAATCTTTACCACTGCGTCTGGTGAAATCTCCTGCTACTATAAACTATAAAAGATAATAGGCTGTCTCCACTTTGAGCAGGTTTTGGACATTTTTAAAAGAGACAAAGCTAAGGTTCAGCCTTTCATGGATGTCACACTTTGATCTAAGTTAAGCTGGTAAACCTATCTGGTAAAAGCCCTCCACAGAAAGAACAGCAGAAAATACATTCCAGGAACTCTTTGTGTGTGGTCGGACAAAGGAGAGGCAGCTGGAGACTTTAACTGGATTTTATTGTCTTTATTTATTTACCTGGATACTTGGCTTAGAGGAAGTGATACAGGGAAAGTTTCAAGAGAGCACATAACAATTGATTTCTAACCTGTTTTTTTGTTGACTTTATTGGTTGGTTGTCAACTTTATTCACACACTGTGCTCTTTAATAACTTTTCTGGTTCGCACATATATATTTTTAGGGACAAATGCAAGTGAAATACTACCATTGTAGAGCCCTGGATATACTCACTGTATAAATAAAATAAAACAAATATGAGTGGACTGAGAGCATAACGGGCACAGCGAGAAGAACACTTGTACTATGTGGCGTAGAGGTAGGCATATTTGCCCATTTGAAAAGAGTAATATCCTGAAAGGAAGGTAAGTTTTGATTTACGTAGTCAACATACAGTATTTTATATCTCTCAATCTGGGGAAATGATGTGTATTAACCACAGTCATCCAACTAACACTGTCTGTAGGCTATAAGTCAAACTGACATTTTGAAATAACTTCACTATTCTTACTTTCTGCATTATAAGGTAATTTTGTGGCCATGCCTTGTAGACGGGCCATGTGTTGAACTCTATTTTACAGATCTTTATTTGTCTTCCATCTAGAAAGTATGTTGTGTAAACCTGGAAGATAAGGAAGCGTTAGCAGACGAGACCTTGGCACCACATAAAAGGAAAATTTCAGTTATCTGCTGTCTCTGAGGGAAACACAGAGATAGCAGATAACGCAATAACCGGAAATCATAATAACCTACTAACCCAAAATACAAAACACCACTTTCAGCCAAACAAAATCAAGTGACACCACTGCAGCTCGCCTCGGCAGACAAGACGATCACATCTCCTCGACCAGAAAAGGGACTCCAGAGAAAGAGCTGATGTCAGGAATGAATTGTGTTTAATGCAGAATGTAAGACCTCTTCCTCACAATATATTCCTCAACTACAGAAGAGAACCACATTAGATGTAAAGACAACAATAGCATGCGCAAACGTGACGTGAGGCCATATTTATGCGCCCAGTGTAGACACAAAGATCTGGCATCCTCATTCAGTCTCACATAGCCTCTAGATTCTATAAACCCATACTGAGGAGCAATCACTGCATTTCATGTCAACTATTCAAAAATAAAAACACACCGAAAAACCGTCCTGACTCACGCATAGTAATTATCTTCAACCCTCAGCCCTGCAAGCTTCATCCATAAAAAATGTTAAAAGTCCCCATGTCCTGGGGTGTGTAATATCAAACTGCCAAGTACTGATGTTCAAGTCTAGGCAGGATTGCATTTGAATTCACACCTTTCTCCTCCCGGCTACATTTGCTCAAAGAAAAATATATCTTTTGCAAATGATGAATACATCAGTCTGTTGTTCTAAATAAATCCTTAAGATGAACCAACTGATGAGAAGAGTTGAATCACAATATGACTCAACCCTGGTAACAGCGGTAATAAAGAAACATTGCCCCAACACTGAGGCTTATTACTTTTTACTTCCTTTGAGCACTTTATTTTGTGAAACAATCCAATTGTATCAAAGTGTGTGCGTTTAATCCCACTAGAACAAAACCATCCAATATGGCACACTTCTCTAAACAAATTAATTTACTAGATTATTAGATCATTATATTTTACTCAGTTGTGTTTAATAACGGTTTGAACCTTTGTATAAAGTTTAGAAAAACATTTTGTTCCATCACAAGTGCCATTTTTTATGTAGAAAAACAGATGTAGATTGTTTTTTTACATACTGTATAAACTATATGTATAAAACAAGGAGAGACGGATGATGGAGCCTTGTGGATGCAATGTGCGTCTTAGGTATGAGGAATAACGTGGACATATTGACGTAAAGTGGTGGTTTGTGCCGTAACTACTTTAGCCGGAAACAACGACAGTTCCCAAGGGCCCCTTCGGCTTCACGTGATCAAATTCTGCCCAATCGCTGACTTTCGAGGTTTTCTTGTTCCGCAAAAATACGGAAAACCACAGAAATCTCTCATCACTTGAGTTTTTTATTTTAGTCAGCGGTTTAAGGACAACATGTTGGTTGCTGCGAAAGCGTCATTCAATACGTTTGGTTAAGTGTTCGTTTTGCTTTTTCAAAAGTGTTTTTCGTGGCGAAGCTATCACGGTGACTAGGTAATAGTCGTTAGGCAAACGTAGCAGCCCAAACGCTAATGTATCCACAACAACAACGCGAACGTTAGTGACACATGAGTCAAAGTAAGATTCACCGATGGAAACTCCTAAAGCAGCCAAATTAAAGTCAGTGCATTCTCCACCTTGTAATTCATTGGAGTCGAGCCCCTGTGAATACAAAGAGGAAAAGGTAGGTCGGCGTGCACTTTCGACATATTACTAGTCAGATAATGTTCGCTGGCTTTCCTGTAGCTGGGTAAGACCACGTCAAAATGATTGTACGTTATGTCAGAGTTGATTAAACATGATCTATTATCTACTATTACCGCCTGTGTAGACACAGTGCGCCCTGCCATTCATTCAGTATCGTCTCCGCAGCACCAGCAGAAGCTGAGTTCCTCTCTAAAGGAGAGGCTGAAGAGATCAAGGCGCGCCTTCACCTCGCCCTTCTCTGTGGCTAAACGTCTCTGTGTTGAGGAGCAGGATGGCCAACAAGTTTCAGCAGATTCCCGGGAGACCGTTAATAACCCTCCACTGATCATTCCCAGCAGTGACGAGCGATCAGGGAGTGAAAGGTTTTCTGGACCCATTCCCGAACCAACACGTTCTCCTTCAAAAGACTTTGCACAACGAGACCAACTGAGGAAGGAAGTGAAAGACAAGATAGAGACTCTGCGCAGACTCAGGATGGTTCAAATGTACAGAAGCAAGGTATCCGCTACCTTTGAATTGCATGGGTTGCTCCCAATATGAACGTAAATGGGATTTATTTTTGCTTAACTAGCCTGAAAGTGGTGTTTTTATGTGACACTTTTCCTGTCTCTCTCCCTAGAATGACTTAGCACAGCTCGAAACCTTGATTGGCAAGTGGCGGAGTTGTGCTCAGGCTGCACTGTATGAGCTCCAGTCAGATGTCCCCATAGACGGAGGAAAGGCCAGCCTGTCGGGGCTCATAGACCTCTTTGGTCTGGATGATGGCATCCTGCACTTTGACCGCACAGAGGAGGACTTCACTGCCTAACAAATATGCTTTAAAAACACACGCATCATTTGTGTCATTAGCATACAAACACACTACAAAGGAGCAATCACATTTTAAATATCCTGAGTTAACTAGTTATTTTATTTGTTGCTGCTATACCGTTTTCATTCACAGCTTGAGTTGTAAATGCCATGTTAAGATGTGTAAATAAAATTGTGTCTGTTGAAGAAAAGGCTTTGCTCATTTGTGCTTCAGCTGATCAAGTGAGGGAAAGTTTTTCTTCCTCAGGCGCTCGGCTTCAGCCCAGAGGAAGGCCAAATTCTCCGCCTGTGCGCTGGCTAAGTCCTCCAAGTTCTTCCTCTGTACGATTTCCTTGTAGCGCTCCTCTCTTTTAGCTGCCTCGTTTTTTTCTGAAGCTAAACACCAAACAAGCAACAAGACATCATCAGGAGAGGCTCTACAGTCTCCCTTTGCAATGTTTTAGAGATTACATGTTTTATTACCTATTTCTTCACAGATGTGTTTCCTGTCTGCCACAGCTTCCTGCATATTAGGTAGCTGCTCTGCTACGACTGAGTTCTTCTCAGCTTTCCTTGCTGCCTGCCTGTTAAGCTGTTCAATCTTTTTTATGCGGTGCTGCACTCTCTGCAGATGAGTCTGAAAATACAGCATAATATAAAATGCACATTAGCTTAACAATCAGATATAGGAAGTTCACAATTCAGAGCTGATTGTGAGATCACATTGTTACTTTTCTGGTACCTTCTCCTGGAAAGCTATAGTTCTCTCCAGAAGGGAAACTTGCTTGGACACACGTGTGTCTTCGTCTGTCTTGCTGAGATACTGGAAAGAAAAAGGGAATAATTTACTTGTATGAAGTGGAAAAATGGAAACAAGAAGCAGCAACATAAAGTGTCTCAACAGGGTTTTCTCTCAAGCGTCTAGGTCTTTTGATGAAAGATCCTACAACAGCCTTTGCAAAAATGCTTCATAAAATGTTCAGGATCACTCGGGATGAATTTGTTTATGTTCAATGTTTCTGTCTCTCTGGGTTTTAGGGGCCGAAACAATGACAGGAAGCTGCATGCCATGCCTCAGCAGAGCCACCTGAATGTTTTGCCAGAGGAAACTGGCATTCAGGACTGGAAACATGTTTTGTGCGCGCGCCATTCTCGTCGACTGGTTTAACATAAGATAGTGGATGACTCATTTGATCTTTATGTATTTTTTCATTGCTCAACCACCACCTCCCTCTTACTATTTCATATCACTAACTCAGGATGTTTCTTGTGTTTTAAAATGTATATTAAGTGGTTAAAATGGATTGCAACCAGAAGCAAAGCATCTTCCAGGCATGTTTAGTGGTCTATTGAATTAAACTGCCTGTTCACGCCTTAGATTGGCATTTGCAGCCAAATGAGGCAAAGGAGCTTTTCTGTTTTCCTAGGATTCTAGGATAGGAGTTTGAACCATTGCATAAACATGCATGAGAGGTTCAAGCAAGAATAAAGAAAGCATAGTATAAAAAGTAAAGTTTTAACCAGTCCATCTATTGGGTGCAGCTGTAAAAGATGAAAAAAATTTGGGGAAAAAACAGGGCGGAGACCTTGCGTGAATAGGGTGTGTGTCAGTGATAACAAAAGATCACCCATCTGTACTTGGGGATGGTAACAATTTACTGCTTGAAAAACATCTGATCCTGCCAAAACCAAAATACCTGCCTTGATATCGCTGACTGAGGTTTGGCCAGAAATGCTAGCAGGGCTAACGTTTCACCCCAAATGCAGAGATTTCAAGCAGATGCTGAACTTTTGACATATACTAACCATGTCAGAATTATGCGCATTGTAAAATCTATGTGCTCTCCTATAACATTATAGCTCAGAAAGCGTTATTTAGTGTTTATTTCCCTATTGAGGCCAATAAAAGAATATAAGGTCCCTGAGAAAAGCTTAAAAAAAAAAAGGCAGTAGTCCTTTTAGTATCCTCATTACACTCACATCCTTTTGCTCCTCGGACAGTTGTAACATCTGGATGTCCCTCGCTCTGTTTTTGAGGTCCTGTATCTGCATCCCCATCATCTTATGCTCCCACTGCAGACGAATGATCTTCTTACGGAAGTCTTTGCACTTCACCATGGAAGCTATCTTCTGCTCTCCAAGTGCCTGATCATATAGATAATAATTATTTGACACAGACATTTTAATAACCGATGTATTTGTCCACCACTTGAATTTAGCTCACGTTGGCACCTTTTATCAAACATATAATTGTTGGCGTTGTATCTAGATTGTAATTAAGTACAAAGTGTATATGCAATTATGATCCCTTGTGTTTTTTTCATATAGATCCATCAAATGAATATACATCCCTGATTTCAAGAATCTATGTTTTGCAATAAGAGTGTCTGTGTGTCTGGTGTTATAGGCTGACCCTGATGGTTTTGTTGAGGTCCTCCGCCACACTCCTGTGGTGGAGTACAGAGTCAGTGTAGTCAGCAGTCAGGTCGGTGGTAGACACCTCCACCTGGCCCTGTTTGAGTAGCACCTGGACCATGATGTTTGTCAGGAAACGGTTCTTCTCCTTGTGCAGACTAGAAAGGAGCAGAACAACAAAAACTACTAGAGGATCATTCTTACATAGAGAAATAGAATCAATTATATTTACTTTTTTCATATTTTACTATTGCTAGAATAAGAAAAATTCTCAAATTTAAGACTCGACATGACTTGAATTGAGGTGACATTGACGTGACATTTTCTCTCCCAAGTAGTGTGATGCATAAAATCGATGCATGTATTCAATCACAATTACTTATAAAATGAATGAACGACAACACTACCTTTCAAGTTCGTCAGAGAGATTTTGAACTTCCTTTTCAGCAGCCTTAGTCTCACCTCTCCTCTTCTGCAGGAAGGCCTGCATCTCAGCGAGGATCAAAGCTTTTACTTTCACCTGCAAAGGATGTGTCAAACAGTCAGTGGACAACAACACAACCATTTGGTAAAGTTTCCTAAACCTGTTTAATAGCTAGGCTACGTTGAGCGTTACGGTGTATTCCAAAAAAGTGCAAACATTTGAAAAATATGCAATGATGAGAAGCTACATCTATGAAGTGGAAAGGCCTTTTTGATAAGTACAACAAGAAATATTTAAGTTTTGAAACAGACTATAAAATGTTATGCTAATTGAATATTTGTAGTGTGACACACCTCTGTATGTATTTCAGTGGACTAGCAATGTTTGTCTGTATTTCCAATCTTTAACCTGTCTATGTCCTCAATTTACCTTTTGCTCACTCTCTACTTTTGTTCTGCGGACAAGACAAAACCTCTCCCAGATCGATGGATTCAAGCCTTCTGGCATATTCTCCGGAGCATCCAGCTCCTCCATGGCCTTCAGCATTTTGCTGAGCGCATCGGGAGCCAGAGAACCACACAGACGCTGCTCTTTAAATGCGTTGTCATTGTCGGTCTGGTTCCTCATTTTTTGAACCCTGAGGCATAAGATTGTTTGCAGTCACTCTTAAATAATATGGATATCAAAACAAGCAACTTTCTACCTATGAAGCTATGAGGCAGCGCAACTGCATTATGTTCCATGTTTGTAATTAATTGATGAGTATTACAAACCTGGGTCTACGCTTGAATAACTTATATAGCTGATCAACCACATGGCTTGGTACATCAAAGAACTCCTTCCTGAATTCTTTGTCAAGAACCTCGAGAGACATGGATGAATATTATATTACTTATGTGCACTTACACTCCTTACAGTCAAAATTATTTCAGAATTTTAATCCCTGGCTTACTTTGTCCTCAGCTACAAGGTTGTCATAGGCCTCATAAAACAATTCTAGCTCTTCTTCAGGTCTCTTCATCTCCTTCCCAATTTCATCCTGTCAGAGGAATACATGTCTTTAAGACGAGAGCAGCATGCATGGGATACAGTGACGGGCAGTCTTGAAGTCTAAACAGATGAGTGTGCCGCGCAGGTTAGCTCTTGCAAAACACGCCTGAGCAATGGGAAGGTTATACTAGATTTGGAAGAACACCACTGCTGTTCACTCAGGTGTCTCACAAATAACAGAATCTGAAGCTGGCGGTCATAAATTCCTTCAGCGTTACTGTGTGTGAGTTTTCTGACCATGTATGCCAACGTTTTTTCAAGTTTAAGCTTGAGCTCCAGGTCTCGATTTCTCATCTCCTCTTCTATGACGACTGAATAAACGAGATAAGTAATCTTGAGCTCTTCCTGCAACATACAGAAAAAAAACAACATTAAACAAGATTTTTTTTTTAAGGTGACGCATTCACAAGATATCATATATTATAATGATCTCAACGAGGAAACCACATAATAGAGGGTCCTTCATCTTCTGTGAGGAAAATGAGAAAAAGGAAACGAAAGGAAGCAACGTGATGCAGATTGACTTCATGGGTGTGTGTTTTGAGTCTGCCCATGTGTCACATACATGTTGTGTGCCTGTGTTTTGGCTCACCTGATATATAGCCATTTCACATCTCACTTTCTTCTCAAACAGCTTTGTCAAAGTTTCATCAAACATTTTGGTCATATCCTTGATGGATGCCTGCAGTTTTTTCAGTTCAGTTTCCAGTGACTGCAATTACAGAGTTCACAGGTGATTTAAATTGATCACCGATCACAAGCAAAACAGTACTGCTAGTGCTTCGACTGTAATACCTTTTTGTATTTCTCCTTCTCCTCACCCAGGTCTTTGGTTTTCCTTTCATACTCGTTATAGGTTTTTTTCTCCTCCTCACTCCAGTCGGTGCCAGGTTTGGTCAAAACAAACTCAGGCGGAGGTATTTCCTGTGGAGTCAAGTGAATAGAAACTGTGCCCTTCGTGCTTATTCAATTGACACGGCTTAGAAAATAATTCAAGTTAAAAAAACTCTTAAGACAATCATTTCCCTAAAGGGTTAGAATTAATGCTTTCCTGTGTAAGTAGTTCATTTTGGCTGCAGTGAGATGTAGTGTTTTGTGTACGTCATAAATGACTGCAGGAGGTAGGGAAGGGTTTTCTGTCTTTCTCTCCTAGACATTAAAAAAACATGTTGTCTAAAACTCTTTGCATAATAATGAAAACTATGTTTACATTAGGGCAGCAAATAATGATTATTTTCATATCAATTCTTTTTCTGATTATTTTCAGTTAATAGATGAATTGTTTATTTTGTAAAATGTAAAATGCCCATTATATTTCCCTCTCCCCAAGGTATTGAAACATCTTGTTTTATTCCAACAGTAACCAATCATATAATACTGTCACATATGACAAAGAAATTAATCAAATCTAAATATCTGAGATGCTGGAACCAGAGATGATTGGCAATCTTGCTTGACAAATTATTAAAACAATTAATTAATTATCAAAATAGTTGCAGATTCTTTGTCTATTGATTAATCAACTAATAGTCGCAGCCCTAATTTACATTTATCTATTTTCGCGCACGGATTCGGAACCTGACCACTTTCCTAAGAGCTGTTTAAATCAGCCTGGTTTCAACATTTAAACTGACACAAGTAAAATTGTGTATTTCAAATAATCTCTTAATTGATCAAACAAGTGAGTAGATAATATTATATAATATAGGAAAATGTTTTAACTATTTTGCATGAAATTATGTATCTGTGATCAATCAATTATGTTATTAATGCTTTAACAAATATGTGAATATTTTGACCCACCATTTTCAAGATGTCCTCTTTTTTCACTTCAAGCACTCCGTCCATCATGTCATCAAGAGCCCTTTCTCTGACATTATCACCCTGCAATAGGAAGACAAAAACCTCATCAACATGACAGAACTGAACTACTTTTATTTGACTTCCTGCATATATTGTATATCAGACATTAATAGATGCCATTTCGTTTTGGTAAAAGATTGTTAAATATACTCTTACAATTGTAAATAACTATCAGAGATGCGGTTTTTGTATATGGAAGTATTTGAAGAATTTGCAAATAGCAACAACCAAGAGCTGAAAAACAAAAACACATTTATTGTAGCGGCATACCTTGGCAGCCAAACGTCTTTGCTCTTCCAGCTTCTTCTTTTCCTCCTCCTTTTTCTGTTCTGGGGTGAGGTACTTTTCTGCTTTTATCTAGAGTAGGACAAAGGTGCATATCTCTCTGGTAAAGTGTGTAAAAGCATCTAATTTGATGATACCACATACTATTTCACATTTCAATAAAAAAACAAACCACAAAGTGGTTCAAGGTGTAGGCTTTGTTTGTTGCCCTTTATGTGAACTTGGTCAACTGTTTGGATGTTTCATGAGGAGGTCGGTAACCTCAGAGTCGTCCACAGTGAGCAGCCTCTCTGGCTGCTCGCTGATGGTCAGGCTGGGCTCCCACAGCTTCTCGTTCATATCCAGCTCCAGCATGACCTCCCTCATGTGTCTGTTCCTGTCCCTCACACGGCTGAGCTCCTGCACCTTCTGCCTGTTCACAGCCTCAAAGTCAGCGTTGAAAGCTCTCTTGATGCGATAAATCACATCCTGCATAATGGGGTTGAGTGAAATTCGGCAAAGAAAAAATATTATTTATGATCGTGATGACAATAACCATGTGAGCTATCAGTCAGTTCTTATAAATCACTTATTTGTATGTGCTCTTTATTTCATTTTATTTATTTTATTCATTTTTTACTCAAGTGTGTTTTGGGCACTGTTTTAGAAAAGTACTATGTAATAAAATCACATCCATATTATCTTACTTTTGCTGAGATATAACAGTTATTAAAAAGGTTCCCACCTGTAGCAGAATGATTTGGTTAATCCTCCGTTCTGTGGTTTGCAGGCTGAACTGATTGTAGATGAAGGGATTTGAATATCCTAGCTGAGCGGACAAACTTCCTGTTAAAGCAGCATTCTCTGCCTCCTGGACTTCCTGCCCCTGCTCTTCCTCCTTTAATAATAATGATAATAATAAACGTTATTCACATAGCACCTTTCGTACAGGGGGTGTCGCTCAAAGTGCTTTACAAGAGAGAGAAGAAAGAAAAGAGAACAATAAAAAAATAACACATAATAAAATAGTGCAAAGACTGCGCAATAAAACCAAGCAGACAGAGAAACAACAAATAGCAAAAGCATGTATGCCAGGGACAATGAAGTATTTCAAAGATAGCACTAAAACAAAGAAGGCATATGACCAATAAAATATGTCAAGATAAAACAACAGTAGAACAAATCAATTCAATATGTCAAACATAAAAACAGATCAAACCAGACAGGGGATGAGTGACAATTAGTTAAAAGCAATGCTGAATAAATAAGTTTTCAATTGTCGTTTAAAAGTGTTCACAGAGTTTGCATCTCTTATAGCCTTGGATAGGGAGTTCCATTGTTTTGGGGCGTAGTTAAAAAAGGCTGAGCTGCCAATTTTCTTATTCGTGTGAGAGTTCATATGTAAAAAAGAACCAGAGAATCAGCAGATAATCTATGAGGCTGTGAAGGATTATAAAACGACAAAGATTCAATAATATAGGCCGGTCGCAAACCATTAAGAGCCTTGTAAACAAGTAAAAGAACTTTAAATCAGTCCTAGAAGACACCGGGAGCTGGTGCAGGTAAAAACTGGGGTGATGTTCTCTCTCTTTCCTGTTCTAGTTAAAAGGCTGGCAGCAGAGTTCTGAATGAATTGTAGTTTATCAATTGATTGTTTTGGAAGACCGGTAAGCAGAGAATTACAGTAATCTAATCTACTACATAAATGCATGAAAAAGGTTTTTGGCATCTTTTTGGGCTAGGAATGGCCCTACTACCATAGAAATATAGCGAGGTTAAATTGCACGAAAGTGGGATTTAAAAGTTAAGACTGAGTCTATGATAATACCAAGGCTTGTGACTTCTGATTTAACCTGTGGAGAACCAGCTCTCTTTTTGATTGTGGGCCTACTAATAAAAATTTTGTTTTTCTTCATTGAATTTAAGAAAATTGTTCTGCATACTTATTTTTTGCAGCCAGACCAGTCAATACATAGCAGAGGGTATGGTTATCAGGTTATCATTTAGTGACAAAGAATTTTCTCCCTGTTATTTAAGAGCGGAACCAGTCAAAACACACCCAGAGAGGCCAACCCTGTTCTCAAAGCGCTCAATATTGTGGTCAATTGTGTCAAAGGCAGCACTGAAATCTAATAGAACTAGAACGGAGACCTTGTTGGCATCAGTGCTAACCCTAAGATCATTAAACCCTGACTGAAACCTTTGCACTGGTTTCTTTGGAACTTCTCTTCACAGGGTGGCTGTGGCTTAGGAGGTAGAGCTGTTGACCTTCAACCCTAGGGTTGGCGGTTTGATTCTAGCTCTTCCTGCCCACATGTCGAAGTGGACAAGACATCGAACCCTAAGTTGCCTCTCGGAACCGCACAAGGGGCCGCCTGCAATTCTGCAATTCTCCCACTGAGGGACTAAGAAAGGAGTACTCTTATCTTTTCTATTACTGAACCCTAACCGTAACCCTATTGCAGTGAAGAGAACTCTTGTAACAACTCTCTTTTGGCCACACAGCCATAAATCTAGAAAGGTTTCAACACTGGTGGACTGGAACGTGTTCAAGCATTTTAAAAAGTTACAACAGTGAAAGGTCACATGTAGGACTATGATTCAAAGTGTCACGTTATTTTCCAGCAGTACGCCTGTTTTGACTTGAATGGGTTTGCCATAAAATGTATTTCCAGAGAGTGAAAGCCCACATACTGAAGAGGTTGCACTGTCAAAACTTTTGATACGTTGTTTGCTGCCTTTCTGTTTCACATTAAAAACAGTCAACATATCATCTAACTCATCACATGTGCTTCTATTTGCAGCGGTAACCAAAATGTAAACCACAGACTGTTCAGGCCTGTGGACCAGTTTTTCTTACGCAAGCAGCCTTTTCAAACGTCCTCATATTCTGAACCCTGCGAAGGTCCTCCACCTCTTTCTCTGTTCGCTCTTTCAGAGGGTAGTTCTTCACCTCATGCTCGGAGTGAAAGGCCTGTGGGAGACAGCCAGAAGTGATTTAGAAGTCTCCGTACAGAATAGATCATAACACACTGTGATAATTAAGAAATGTAACACTTCTAGGTGCTTGTTCCTAAGCCATCTTACCTTAATGGCCTTGCCTTTGACCTTCATAGAATCCCAGCATTCTCTCTTTAGGACATCACGGAGGTAACGTTTCGCTAAAATTTCCCATTCGATTTCATTTCGCACCTAAAATGTGACTGCATTAAGAACCACTACCATCGTGACCTCAAAGAAATAATTGAAGATTCATTGCATTCATGTTTGTGTGTGTGGTTTACCCGGGTAACTTCCTCCTCCACCATGGCCTCCAGTCTTTTCTGCTCCTCGACATCCAGGTTGAACTCCTGCTGCTCCAGACGCTCAATTTCTGGGAGGGTCTCATTTTCGCGCATCATCTCTTGGATCTGACAATACAGGAGACATGGTTCAGTCATCATATTGTTTGTAAGACAAACATTTCTTGAACATTTTAACACCTCTGTGACTTGTTTTGTAACTGTGCACCTACCTTTAATAAAAGTACCTTATCCAGACTGTTAACATTACTACAAATGTAACTTGTTTGTTGAACTAATAGATATTTTTCATGATGAACTTCAACTTCATGCATGTGACATTTTGTATGTGCTTGAAACCAATAAACTGGGAATTAAAAGGGTAAATTTAAAATAGGTAAAATGTTCTTAAAACAGAGTGACGATGCTTTGAGATACCATTGGATCACTTTCAATTCAGCCTTTCAATTTCAGATATATATATATATGAGTATTTATTTATTCATGTATTTATTACCAGAATTCCACATACATGTCTTATCCTTTAGCTTTGTGATAAACAGTTTTTTGTTTTTACCCCCTAATTTATTGTGTATGTATGCGTTGCCCTGGATAATGAGCTGCTGCATATAATTACAGGGATAAGTCGTATTAAATGGAAAAGCACTTACCAAACATGTTTAATGATACAGTATGTTGTTTTGTCAGCAAGTTCTATGTTTGTCATGCTTTTTCCTGCTCAAGAACTTACGAAAATGAAAAAAAAAAAGATGTAATAAAACTCACAGCGTCACGTAACTCTTTGATGGTTTTCCTCAGGTTTTTCTTTGTATCAGAATACTGCTCATTATCTTCTTTTAGAACCTGTTCAAAATATACACATTGAAAACAAGTGAGATATTTCAACTCCAACAAAGTATTGAATCGTTAGTTTTAAAGTGTGTATATGCTTCTGTCAGCTTCACAAGAATCACAACACCTTCCCATAATACGTAAACCTGCATGACAAACAAACCGTGTGCGAATTAAAATGTATAACATGGGGTAATTCTATGCTATCCAACACTTCATCACTCAACATGATAAAGCTCGATTCAGACTGAAGTCCTCACAGAAGACGTGAGTCAGATTAGAAAGCATGTTAAGCAAGTTGGAAAGTGCCTCTGCTTGTTTCCTATGTGTGCTTGTCGATTAGGCGTAAAATCCACAATTCAAGACTGCCACGCCTTCCGTATCAATTTATTGTTATCAAGAAGCTTTGTCAGGTGACAAAGTACTCAACATTTATTTTCTCCAAAGGCTTATCTACTTTGTAGCACTTTACCACCTGCTGACTGGTTGATTTTCTCACTATATAATAAGAGACGATAAATCAAGATATAGAGCAGAGAATCTGTGTGCCAAATGCACAAGCAAGATATCACACACAGGTGCAATGGGCACTTTCATAATCCTCCACCTGCAATGTTTTATAGACACAAGAGAAGTATGTAACCTTATCCACATCTTATGCCACCACCGCAAATATTACAGCATGTTCGTTACTGACCGCCTCTCGCCTGCTTTCCAGCCAGGTGGAGTGTGAAAGTGGAGCAGACAGTAGGCTGTTATAACTCTCATCCTGCGCCGTCACATCCATGGTCTCTGCTCCACCACTGATCTACAGAGGGTTAACGCATAAATAAAAGCATTTGCATTGACACATTGCTAAAATGTTAATGTAGTAATCAAGTAATGTACGAGTCCTTCGCATAAGCAGTAAATAACAACATTTATTAAATTGCATAATATTCATACCAGATTTATGCCACAGTGCTTTAAATAAGAACACATAATTGTTCTTGTAACAAACTTTCATACAAACAATTCACATTTATCATTATTTTCTTGGATTTACGCATACATTTATCACCTAATATACTAACATAACCTGCTGTTCAGTACAGGTGGACAATACTATCATTATACAATGTCTTTTTTAAACTGTTTTAGGGAGGTGTTGATTCAATTTTATTACCATTATGGAGG
Source organism: Gadopsis marmoratus (assembly GCA_036023855.1). Lineage (NCBI taxonomy): Eukaryota > Metazoa > Chordata > Actinopteri > Centrarchiformes > Percichthyidae > Gadopsis > Gadopsis marmoratus. The sequence continues at coordinate 30,258 of JAVQJF010021188.1, forward strand.
TTGTAGTTTGCATTGAACTGTATTGTGTTATACTGAGAGGTGTTCTTAATATTTCTTTACACCACATTTATAACAATAAGGGACTACTACATTTTAGAAATACCACTCAGTATAACGGGAACATTGAACTGAACATTATAACCATCATGAAGGCAGAATTTATTGCAGGGCTGTTGTATTAGACTGCATTAGTTTAAGCTAGATGTACATAATAATCAGAGTGTATTTTGGTGCTTAAAAGCAACAAGAACCAACACAGTCAGTACACTGTTGTGTAGTGTACTAATTTACTGCCAAAACAGAATAGAATTTACCTCACTTCCCTCTATATGTTCATTGCCAGCGGGAGACCCGTGGCCCCCCTCAGGCCAGTCAATGAGGATGGGGTTCTCTGTATTGAATATGTTCCTCAAGAAATGACCCATAGACTGGCTAGCTTCATTCACCTTAGTATTCACACCTTTAATTCTGTATGGAGCAATGGAAAAAAAAAAAAAAAAAAAAAGAGGATACACACAAAAAGAGAGCAGATATATGAAGATATTTGTTATGGAGGTCTGATGATGGCCAGTTGATCTATATATCCAAATAAATATAGAAATGTATATAATCTTTAAAAAACAAGTCACGCTGCCTTTAAATGGAAATACAGTGAATTGTAAAGTTGTTTGTTTCAGTCTGAATTTCTCAGTAAATTGGAACAGTATTGACCACGTGTGGAAGACTAGAATAACCTTAAAGGATAAGGCCGGCAATATTCTGCATTTTTATTATCATCAACAAATCCCATGAAAAGACCAAACTAACAGAGAATTAGTTCGTCTCTCTGTAATTTCCAACTTCCCCACCCCGTGCGTGGCACTCACTGTTCATAATGCAGGAACATGTCGCCCAGTGTAATGGTGGGACTCGGTGATGTGTTGTTTAAAGTTTTTAGCACATAGGAAAAAGCTACGTAAGCTATATATAATATATAATATATTGTGAATTCATTGTTGGTTCTGGTCTTTTCATGGGATTTGTTGATGATAAGAGAAATACAGAATGTCACCAAACCCATCCTTTAAATTCCCCCATTATCAACATTTTAAAGAATAATTTACAATAATCAAAATGTAGTAAGTGCTAAGGAAAAAGAATAAAACGTTTTTAAATGTCAAAAGAACGGGCGTGCAGGCGCAAGCAGAGGAGGCAGATGTTGGAATGTCAGTGGGATCTGATTCAGTGGTGACACTCTGCTGTGAAGTTTATTGGACGTTTGTTTTCCTGCAGATTATGGCCATGATCGCCCTCGACCCGGCACTTCATTTGTATTTATTTACCATTGTCCCTCACAGCCAAGGCTAAGAGAAGAAAAATTCTCTCGTTAATGTACACTATATCAAACTGCATAACAGTGACATCACTTCTGCGAGCAACAGTTCCCTCTACTGTTGACAGTGGTGTACTATGTACGCATGACAGACTGCTTGCTGTTTTACCTGACAGTGGTGCACACAAGAGAGCCATCTTTAAAGTCAGCAGTGAGGAGTGTCTGGCTGTCTGCAGAGAAGGACACACGCCGAACTCCACCAAGACTGCATGAATGGCATTGCAGCTCAACGTATCGCTCCTGTACGTGCAGCAACAGCATCGTAATAAAACACCACAGACAATGAAAACATGATTGAAATGTTTACAAGAAGAAAAATAAATAAATAAGATGAGCTCCTACCATGGAAGCAGTTTCTCGGATGCGTAGTAGGCCATCTTGGCCCACAGAAGCCAACCATAAGTGGTGGGGAGACAGAACGAGAGAGGCAGGGCCCAGAGGATGACCCCTCACTTCCTGCTGTGGTTTCAGCTGGACCACCTGCTTACTGGAGAGACCGCCTGTAGCCTGAGCAGAAAAATCAGGCAGCAAAATTATTGCTTCATATGTGTTAATACACAGATTAAGAACACATACCTGAGACCACTGTTTCTACAAATGTTGCCATAACTTAAAACACAAAGAGTAGCAATGATATTTCAGGTGGATGGAAACAGAGAATAAGGATCAAAAGAATGAGGAGGCAGTAAACCTGGGGGAGCTGAAATCGCTGAAGACTTTTCTTCTTGTGGCAGTAAGCAAAGACCTCACTGACTCCCATAACACAGGATTGAAGTGGATGAGGCACTTCGTATCTGGACACTTGGACAATGTGTTTAGACAGGCAACCACGTCGGTCTACACAATTTGGACCTGCAGGTCAGTAGAGGCACATCACAAATGTATTAAAAGGTAAGGTTCCTTTTTATGTATTGTTTAAACAATGCCTGTCCATAGTGACAACTACTACAGAGGGCCTGCTAATCCTGCATCCACAATAATACTGAGGGATTCTTCAGTAGTTGGTCTTCGCACTATTGTTTGGAGCAGAAGTGCATGCATGTAAAATACACCTCATACAGAGTGACTCTATAAAAATTGTTATACACTGGTTGTGTTTTAACCAGATCTCAAGAATTGTTAATCCTCATTTGATTATTACCAAAGTCATTGTCATAGGTGATTTAACTTGAATGTACAGTCATGCTTTATAACCCTCATTTAACCAATTCTCATCTGCCGCCTCACAGTAGACTTTGCACTTTCCTCTAGAGACCCGTCTGTTTCATGGTCTGTCTTGTTCAACATAGTTTTCCAGGCTGTATAAACAAAGGGTTTGCTTTTGTAAGCCGCTCAGTCATTTTTCTCTTTTCTTAACAGTGTTAGTGACAACATGTACAAACATTTCCTGATTAGTGCGATTAATAGGTTATGCTAATGTCTCTGGGTCCGCTGTCAAAGCATCCCCATGGATGAATGATGAGATTCTCAGCCTTAAAACAATAAGAACAGAAGGCAAATAGAAGCCTCATAAACTGCAACTCCTTTAACTATTTACTGATTGCAGTTTTTGTAACAACTAGAGGGAAGCTAGAGTCCATTATTAAATAATAATTTATACTAATTAGCACAATCCTTGACTTTTAGTTTAAAACCATCAATCACCTCATCAACCTGGCCCTAATCTGCTCTCTTATGAATAGCTTTCTCTCCTTTGGAAGTGTGCCAGATAATTTTATAATGGCTTGTGCTGACGTGAAGAAGAAAAAAAAAAACTACAGAAAAAGTAGTGAATTAATCTACTCCATGAGTGCTGTACCTGCAAGGTCCCTCGCAGGCAGAGAGAGCACTGTGAGCAGACTACCATGATGATTGTTGCCCTCCTGTCGAGTGCACAGTGCAAGGACCTTCACCTGCTCACGGTCCCTGATGCACTCAGTGGAAAGTGACAAAACGGGTCCAGGAACAACTGGAAAAAGAAAACCAGGTGACCTTGATCTTGCGCTATCTTTTGGTATTTAAACATAACATTACAAAATGCGTTGTTCAAGTTAAAGTGTTACAGTGACAGGGCAATAATTTTCTATATATCAATTCTAAGCTACAATTACCTTTGTATTGATATGTACTGTGTTTTGATATGTACATGCCATCAAGTGTTAAAAAGAGTATCTACCTGTGTATCCTATGACTGAAAACCTCTTTGATGGCTTTGCGTCTAGTACATATAGGTGTGAATCTGAGGAACCGGTGAGAAGGAAGTGCCCCTCTTGATCAAACCTGTAAACGCACACGCACACACACACACACAATAAGAAAGCCTGTAACCATCTAATGTAACATTTTAATTTGCTTTCCTGACTAGAAGTGAAAGAGCAGTTGTCCCCTCTGGGTTTGATGGGTAGGGATAATTCATGCATCTGCTACATAAATGTATGATGAGCTCATTTGTCACAACTACTGTGTTAAACTGAAACCCTGTGGCATCACAGGGATGGAGGATACTTGCACTAGGTGATCCACGGGAGTGCGGTAGAGATGAACCTGATGAAACAGGCGAGGCTTCTGCTCCCTGTTCAGGTCAATGAAGAGGACATTTCCTGAAGCTGTTCCAACAGCTGCGTATTGTGCAATAGGGCAGCAGGCCATGCTTGTCACCTAAACAGACACAGATTACAAGTTTTAAGTTTACTTCTATTCTGATTAAGAATTTTATTATTTATTAATTTTCATTTATTAATGCATGTTCTGAATGTTCATATGAATCTGACCTCAGCTTGAAGAGACAGGGAACCAAGGCAAATGCCATCTGTGGACCACAGCTGCAGTTCTCCAGAATCCCTCACTGACTGCAACCAGCAAAAACACAAACATCTCCGCTCACTTAAGAGACATTGACCTAAATCATCACGAGACACTGTAACTGTTGAGTGACACAAATGTTTTACCAAAAAAATGTTCTTGTCGGTGTGCGACAAAGCTGCTGCCACAAAGCTGCCGCTGAGAACATCCAGGACCTTCTCAATCTTGTCTGACCGGGTTGAATTCAACATATAGATTTGCCCCTGAAGAACAAGAACTGCTTGTCACGTTTTCAAATTTTCTTTTGACTGTATCTTTTCTCTCAAGGAACATGTTATTATTTGATGGTATATCATGTGATTTTATGTAACAGGCCACAATACGGTAGATTTAAGTACTTACTGTTTTCGAAGATAAAAGTAATGTTTCATTGTCAGGGGAGAACATCGCTGTTGTCACAGGTCCTTCTAATTCCCATGTTTGTGTGATGCTCATCCGAGTCCCTTTGATTAGTAGACAGTGCACCATACTCTCCTGTAAAACACAAGCATTTAAAAGTGCTTTGAAATTGGAGTAACTGAAAACTGAATGCATTTTCTTCATTAAAAGGTTAAAGGTGTCATAATCAGTGAGCCAAGGAGATGTTAATGTGTGCATGGGCTTGTACCTTTCCTATAGTGATCAAACCATTCTCGGAAAGCGTTAAACCTTGAAAGTTGCACCGTCTGAGTTCAGGGATGGCATCAGCAGCTGAACAGAAGTTAAACACAAATCAGATGTCAAATGTAGGCAATAGTTATATGGAAAAATGCTCATTAGGGACCTTTTAAATATCTACCACATCGCAGTGTCCCAGTGTGCGTGTTTGTTTACTTGTGGGGTTGAAGAGGACCGAGACAGAGACGCTCTCTGGGTCAACGAGGAGCAGAAAGCCTTCCGCACAGCCCACATAAAGCTCTGATGTGGCTGTCCAGCAGATGGCAGTAGGAGTTAGTCTGGCTTTGGTGCAGAGTTTAGTCTGTGTAAATACATGCGGAGTTGGTTAACAGTTTACATTTTGCCTTGTCTGCCTGATAACAAAATTGTTTATCCAACAAATATATTCATAGATCTAAAAATCACAGCTGTGTTACCAAAACAAACAAACACATATTAATTGGTGAAATTGTCATTATTTTGTCTGTAATCATGTACAGTGACAGTGGGACAATACCACAATGCTTTCTGTCTTGTCTCCCCTGAGCCCTGAGATGGCTGATGGAGGCATCTCTGGACCATAATAGGGCAGTTTGTCACGGACAATGTGAGAGGTGACCATCGATCTCTCAACAAAGGAACCATCAGTTGCTGGAAGCTCAATCACACTGCAACACAACAAATATGGCAAACACATACACAATATTGTTCAACGCTGTATTGTCTATGTATTATCTGGGTCTCCATTGCACTATATTGAATGTAAAGGATAAACGCAGGTAATATAGTTTAATTTGTCAGTCAACTCGCACGCAATGCACAGACAAACTCTGCATACATGTCCACATATCAATTTATATTTTAACTACATGCCAAGTCTGTTTTACCTTGGTTTCAGGGCATAAAAGCTGGCACTGTTCTGAATATTCCAAACAGTGAGGGACGTGGTGCCCAAAGCACAAAGCTGGAGCCAGTTCAGAGGGTTGAACACCAAAGAAATGACACCACGCCCAGCTTGTGGCTGTGTACAAATTGGCTCAGCGCTTTCCCAGTTCCTGCATCACATAGTCATGGTTATAGTAAGAGAGCTGCTCCGCCTAAATAAGCATAACTGAAAATGTGTAGCACACAATATGAGGTAGTGCACCGCTTTCAGTGGCTTACCACACTGTTATGGTGTAGTCTGGGAGAGAGGAGCAACAGCCCAAATAAGGACCACCATCGCTTAATGTCAGAGATGTGTAGTCCAATTGTGCTGTTCCTAAAATAAAATGAATGAATGGTAACTATTCAGGGTTTGTCAAGAGAAATAAAATAAATGTGGGAGGGATGCATACAAACCAACACCATCAACTCTATGCATTTTGGAAGGCAATTACAGTAAAGTCACATCAAAAACAACACAGAAAGCCTATTATTATGGCAATTGCGTAGATTTAGCTACCAGCTAGTGATCTCAGCTGGCAGACTATATCACCGTACCTTTCAGTTCACTCTTCAACTGAAACTCTGGGAAAACGTACACAAATATAGACGGGGATAGCTTTTGCTCAGAGAAGGCAAAAATCCGGTTGGTGCCATTGGCTGTCAGTGCACCGACGCCCCTTCCAGGACTTTGAAGCACACTTTGCGTTTTTGCCTCCAGGTTCAGGAAGCAGATGTGACTCCCACATGGGTAACACGCGGTTTTATTATCGACAAAATTGATACTCTTGTTTGTAAAGCCTTGTATCCACCTGGAGGGAGCAAAACAGGCAAATATTAGCTAGTCCCCGTTTGAACCTCTCGTGTAGGCATACGAGTCACAAACGAGACCACCGGTTTATCGGGCTAGCTTAAATATTGGATACTAGCTTAACTGCTTACTGTGATAAAAAACGGAACATTAACGGTGTACTGCTGAAGTCAATATAGCTGGGTGTATTTGCATACATACCTGACTTCCAGACTCCGAATCCTTTCCATTTTAAGATAGGAATAAAGTTATATTCAACTCTCTTTTACCAACACAAAAGACAAACAAATGGGAGAGTATCCATGGCAACAAGAAAACTTCACAGACGCCACCCTTTTAAATGCTATTGGCTGATGCCTTTATCTGACACGCCCATACGGGAAGTAAGGTACACAACAAATAATCAACAAACCCAGAGCCCTTCTTCTTCTTCGTCTTCGTCTTCTTCTAGTTTTACGGCGGTTGGCGTCCAGGTGCATTACCGCCACGTTCCGCTCCGGAGCGCGGAACAGACAATAGACTTAATATCTACGTCCCTGCAACCCAGAGCCCTGTTTTAGAAAGCTTAGGACCTCTATCACACTAGAAAGGAGCCAGCTGCGCTCACAGCTATTCATCCAATCACAAGGGAGCGTCGAGTGGCCAATGGTGGCACAGTAGGGCGGGACTTGACGCGGGACTGTGGACCCGTGTGTCACTTACACAACCTGTCTCCGTGCTCTGCCAACGCTGTTGTCACGCTGATTTCATTCGCCGTCTGACGCGCAAACATGTCCACTGAAAAGAGTTTCGCCAAAGGTAAGACGTGCGACGGTCACTCTGCTAACTGAACGAGCACCTCGCAGGCCTCCTTCGTGTTTTGCTAGCAAGCTAAACTACGATTAGCATCACAGTTGGGACTTTTTCCACTTGCTAGAGTTCGTCACGTGCATGTCGGAGGTTTGCGCGTGTTGACGTCTGTTCCCGGCTGCATTGCTTCGCATTAAAGCGCGTGGAAACCGGAACATGGCACCGTTCACAGATGTTTGCCCACTAATGTCTTCTGTGCTGTCCCGCCGCGAAGTGGTAACTTCGCCAAGTCATCGTGACCGTGTGTTGACCTGGGAGTGTACTGCGAGTTGTACAAATACTCCACTCCTTTTTGACTTGCGTGTGATCTGTATCGTCGCATGTAATGAACGAGTACAGCGACTCTCGGTGGATACAGCTGTGAACGACGTGGCCGTTAAATACTATTCGCTTAAAGGTTGTTGTCATCTTTATTATTGGGTTGTTTTTATCGATTTTAATGGTGTCACCGGCCGACGTGGAGCTAATTTTAACTTCTTTATATACTGTTTGGTAGTTTACTCTGTTCATATGCTCATAATCCTCTTCATGTGTTTTTTTAAAGTGATTTTTGTATGTGGAGTATCAATCTATAAAGAAACTAGTAACTGTCACATGCGAGTATAAAGTACTATACTTTCCTCTGAAATGATTGAAGTTGGAGTACAAAGTAGCATGCAGTAAAATGGAAACAATTATAATGTACAAGTAACATCGCAACGGTTTGCCTAAAGGTTTGTGAATTTAGATGTGAAACACAAAACTTAAATGGGGGGGAAAAACTGCCTTGAGTTACAGCAACAGAAGTAAATGTAAATGGTTACTTTCAGGCATTAATGGTAGCAAACATAAATAAACATACTCTCCTAGTTGCACTTTTTCTTTTATGGAAATTGATTCTTTTTCTTTCAGGAAGTGCTGCACCTGGTCCAGTCCCCAAAGGCTACATTAGACTTTACAGCATGAGATTCTGCCCCTTTGCCCACAGGACCAGATTAGTGCTGAATGCCAAAGGGATCAAGTAAAGATGCATTATACTTTGTTTTAAACCATGCCATCACTACTACTGAAACATGACATTCCTGTATTCTGTGCTGTTGATTAAATTTTCAGAATCTCTTTTTGTCTTTCAGGCATGACACCATCAACATCAACCTGAAAGACAAGCCTGACTGGTTCCTGGAGAGGAATCCTCTTGGTCTTGTCCCAGCACTGGAGACCCCTGCTGGTGAAGTGATATACGAGTCTCCCATCACCTGTGACTACCTGGATGAAGTTTACCCTGAGAAGAAGCTGCTTCCTTCCTCTCCTTTTGGTAAAGCTCAACAAAAGATGATGCTGGAGCATTTTTCCAAGGTATCTTGATGAAGACTTGCATCTAAATCCTGTAATTTTGTTTTGCGTACTGTATCAAATAATCACATGAATGCCACTGTTTTCTACAGGTAACACCATACTTCTACAAGATCCCAATGGGGAGGAAGAAAGGCGAGGACGTCTCAGGACTGGAAGCTGAACTGAAAGAGAAGTTTGACAAATTAAATGAAGTAGGTGGCAAATTCGAGTGCTTTGGCTTCTTTACACACTCACATCATGTAATTTGGTCAATTTGAGTGCAACTGTAATGGTCGAGTATAATGTGTACCTGGCTAGTTTACAGTGTTTCATACAACTGATGAGTGTAATGTTTGTTTTTCAGGACCTAGTTAATAAGAAGTTCTTTGGTGGCGATTCCATCACAATGATCGACTACATGATGTGGCCGTGGTTTGAGAGGCTCGAGGCCTTTGAACTGAAACAGTAAGCTCAGGACATTTAAAAAATAAATACATTTTATTGTGGAAGCATTTCAAAACAGTCATGGTCACCATAGTGGAGAGCAAAAAATACAAATATTAGGTACAGTACATAAGACCTGTAAAATAAAGAGCAGGGACTCACAGGAACATACAAGTCAAGTCTTTGTCATCTTTTATGACATTGGCTACGTGACATTTACTTATGTTCATGTGTTGTAAATTGGCCTTCTGTGAATGATTAGATTCCCTTTGTTTCATCAGCTGCCTTGACAGCACACCTGAACTGAAGAAGTGGACAGAGTGCATGTTGGGGGATCCGGCTGTCAAAGCCACCATGCACAGCGTGGACTCCTACAAGGCCTTCTTCAAGACGTACATCGAAGGGAAACCCGACTATGACTATGGCCTGTAGAAAATAAGTGATCAAAACCTTAAACCGTCCAATTTTTATATCTTTGGTCATGGTTATTCTGGAGTCGTGTCTGTCCTTTTCAAACTTTGATGTAACAGAAAATTATACTGTCGCACTGAAGGGATAAATTGAAGGGGACAAATGTGCTTAATTGGACATTTAAGAGTTGTTTTGTTATTGAGGAGAAAATATGAAATAACCATAATGAGATGAGGTAAAGATGACTCGAGGTGTTTTCAATGATCATTCCAAAATGCTGCATTTTTTCTAATAAAAATTGTAGATTTAATGACTTTGGCCTGAATCTGAATTTTCTGTGTTGCATTACACAACATTATGCCCCCCCCCCCCGACAAAAAGTGCGTTCAGGTGAATGGAGAAATGCTCATCCTTCATGTAGATTACTTGTTGCTGCTTCTCTTAGATGCAGAAAGATATCTACTGAAAAGGTCTCCAGGTTAAGCCTGTAAAACAAGCAATGTGACTTCAGAAACTGTCCTACAGACTGAATAAAAAAAAAAACAGCACTTCCTGGGTAAACGATATACCCATAAAATCTTGTGGGACACACACAGGTTCGCCACCAGAATTTACAAACAACAGAACCCATTATTGAAATGCTGCTAATGCATATTAATACACTGGTTACCTTGTCAAGTATGAAGAAAGCAGCTGCAGCAAAAACCACTACATGTCTACATATCAGCCATAAATAATACTGTTCTTGTGTATCTGGTGCAACTATTTGTAACATCACTCTTAACACTGAATGATATTTGAAGATCTGCTAGTGCTAAAAGTAAGAAATAATTCACGGAAAGTGCAAAGCTCACACACTTCTATTCAGGCTGTGGTGTAAACCTCCATGTGGCACGTGAGGCGCGTACTCTTGTATGAGCGCAGGTGCATTTCTCAACATCTCGTGGAAATGCCTGACTGTTGTTGCATAAAGCTCCCTCTGCAACACCAGAGACCGGAACAGATTGATGGGCTCTGCTTTGCGAATTTGCTCAGGAACCTGGACATCTTCTGGCACTTTACTGTTCCCAATCAGAACATGGTGAAGTCTCTTCTCCTGTAGGCTCCCCTGCAAGAAGCTGAGCACATCCCGAAGCCTGTGCTCCATACTCTCAATGCCCCACACAGAGGGCCTTTTCCTCAGCAACAAGTGCAACAGAGCGGTCTTTAAGTGATAGTTAGTAAGGGCGCTTTCCCCTGTGAGCCCCGTCTGCTTTCTGTGTAGGAAAGTAACAATCTGAAGGCAGTGTAAATGACAGGAATTTTGTGGTAGGCGTTTTGCGAAGTGTTTCAGCAAATTCCTCTCGTAGACGGCAAAAGAGAGGGGCCAGTATGGGTCAGGAGGGCTGTCACGGTCTGATGGAAATTGTGAGACAAAATAAGCATCTGTATCCTCCAGCTGAACCACCGGTACAATGTTCATTACGATGACTTTCCCTGAACGGAATCGGATCTTCAGAGCGCCGGCGGCATCCAGGTTGCGGAACGTGACCTCAAAGTCATATTTGTGAGAGATGCGTCCCCACGCTTTGGTTACAGAGACCTGAAACCACTTCATGACTTGGTCTTTGGCTAAGAAAGGGGTGTTCCTGGAGCACAGAAGTTCGTCAGGACTGTGGTCCGCTGTGACTGGGTCATTCCTGCTGTGCAACAGACAAAGCATGTCCTCTCCCATGTTAGCAGAGCCACACAGGCAGCCCTCCATGTTCTCCCCAAACCTGGTCACCTTTAACTTGCCACAGCCCTGCATGTGTGGAGGCATGTCACTGGAGGGGCTGCACCACAACTGGATCTGGAAGCGGTACGGATCTGGAGGCGAGAAAGGCACTATAAGGTCACACATCAGTGGCTTGCACACCTTCCAAGACTCAAACATGCTTCCAATGCCGACAAAGTCCCCGACTTCCATGTCTGCCTTCCTGTCACATACGCTCCTGAGCGATTCCAGCAAGTCATCAGCAAAACCCTCAACAAACTCCCGCACCCTCCAGTTTTCACGGGCTGAAGTGTAGGTGCATTTGTCACAGAAGTTTCTCAGGACATCCTTATCTAGTACCATCGTCCTGGGGGTGACAGAGCCACTCTCTGAAAATATGTCTTCATCCTCAACTGGCCGGATTTCAGTGTCCGCAAGATCCCCCCTGTACATCTCGATAGTCAAGAATACGATGAAAGACATGGTGCTCCACAAGTACCAACTGTAACCTTCCTCTGAGCTGCTTTCTTCCTGCTTTGAGTCCAGCTCTGAAAGCTCTTTCTCCAGCCTGGCCTGCTCCACTTCCAGCCTCTCCTCGTGCTCCCGCATTCGAGCTATCAGCACCTCATCCTGGTCGGGGAGTGTGGTGTTCTCTTGAGGAAAGTGCCAGGGATGGTTTAATATGGCAGCGGCCACCACCACACACACTCGTGCAATGGCCCCCTGCATCTTCAGCTCGTCTCTAACATCCACATTTAGGCACCTCGCAGACGTCCGGGTAGCTGCAGCTCAGATCCTGAAACAAAAGCAGGAATAGTGGTTTTATTAAGAAGCCAAGTGGATTTAAGACAATAATGAGCACAGGTGTTCTGAATAAAAAAAAAAATATATATATATATATATATATATAAATAAAAAGCACAGATCGTGCCTATAAATATAAAGGCAGTGGGCTGCAAGACGCACTTGTCCAATATCACATTGTGCAATATGGGAGGAAGGAAGACTGAGCCCTTTAGAAGATAACCCTGATTTAGTGTGCCTCTCACAATGTGGAAACACTCACATTGACATCATTATCTTCTTTCCTGGACGTCATCGGACAGTAAGAGAAAATTACACAAGACTCTTGCTTATGTTCCAAGCTCGTAGTAGAATTTAAAGAGGTAACTGCACACTGCTGTGAGGATGGATCGAATTACTGACACTATCATCCTTATAATCTTTCAAATAAAGCTATATGACGTGCTCAAAGTGGGACTTCCTTTGAAAATAGGAGACAATCGAGATATAGGAAGTATACATGCATCATGATCTCACTGTACGAGCATGAGATTATGGGCTGTTCTCTGACCGATTAAAATGGCAGTTCAGTAATGGCCAATGGGAGCGTGTGAGGCCACAGAGCCGGGGAAACTTCCCATGACTTACTGACTGGGAGGTTTTCCAAAAGACGTACATGCCTCAGTCCACCCAAACAAACATCAAGCCAGACAGGGAGGCCCGCGCTGTAGCTCATTAAACATTATCTGAGATCATCTATTGTTACTGAACATGAAGGCTATAGTCAACAGAAACAAACATTCTTCCCGACACAAACAAAAATCTCAATTCAGGGGTTTTGCTGCTACAGCCTTGATCTGGTGTGACAACTAACTTAAAGCGGCTAATCTAAGCAAACCTGCTTTATATTTTACTAATGTTTGTATGAATCATCTTAAATCTGCAACGTAACCAGTAACTACAAATAAATGTATAGGAGCTAAGGATACAGAACTTTAGTTGCGCGAAATGGAAGAACTCAAGTACAGTCAGTAGTGGAAAGGAGCCAAGTACATTTACCGTACTCAAGTACAATTCTGAGGTACTTGTACTTAACTTGAGTAAATCAATTTTTCTGCTACTCCACTATATTAGAGGCAAATATTATACTTTTTTGTTACTAGTTACCTTGCAGATTCCAATTAGTACAAAATATAAGCAACTAATATTCTGATTTATTATTATTATAGGTTAAGATACCCAGCATTAATTAACTTAAGTACAAGATCTGACTACGTGTCCCACCATGGAGTAAAGTACAAGCAGCCTACTTTCAGATGAGTGTTGACTCCCGCTCCCAAATAACTGAAGGGTGTAGTTGTACTTGCTCGTACACGGGTTGCCTCCTCGGTTGCCTCAGCAACAAAGTAGTGACGCACGGAAACACGGGAAACATGGTGGCAGACAAACATTTCTTCCTGACACATGAGTCACTTTACATCCAGCTCAGCCAGCAGGCGGCGCTCTATAGGATGCCGTGTAACGCTTTGAAAGCATGCGGCAACGTTCAACTTCCCCAAAAACATACGACTCGAGCCTAATTTGGGCACAGTTGCATGTTTAATGGCTTGAACTCGCGCACCGTCGACGCAGAATGCTAGCGGCGTTATGTTTCTAAGCTGTAAAGGAAGATTTCAAAAGTAGATAAACTTGCCTTTGCGCTGTTTGCTGACGGAGCTCACGGTGATGAACCCGTGTGGCGGACAGCGCTCCGGTGACAGCATCCCCGTCAAACTCACGCCGAACAGCGAGGGGAGACGATTTCACAGCCTTCTCGGTTTTTTTCTTTCCATTTCCGGACTTTGAGCTCCGCCCACGAAGGGAGGCTCCGCCCACGAAGGGAGACACCGCCCAGCTTCCGCTGTGCGACCTGAGCAGGGTTTCATGCTGGAGTCTAACATCATACACGGTGTGCACATTCGAAAATGTCATCCAGTATTTCTTCTTTTTTTTTTTTTTACAAACGAGCTTAAATCAGTTTGAGCAACTTTACACACTAGTTGCAGAATGAACTCTAGGCCGAACTTGGGTGCTGCAAAATGTAAAGGCTACAATCAAAGTAAAACCTTTGTTAACTGTCACTGTAATAAGTGAACACGTTGTGGCTTAAAATATCTCGACTAAACTAGGAAAATGGCATAGTAAATAGTAATAGCGAGCAACACATGGTTATGCTGTTCCACTTCAGCAGCTGCAACATCTGTGACAAGACATATTCTGCATCCACAAGGTGGCGCTTCGTGCTTTAGCTAAAAAAAAAGAAGAGACCAAAAGTAAAAGATGAGGCAGGATGCACAGACTGAACAGATTGAAGCCTACTGTACTCAGGTAAGACCCACAGCAACAATCACACCTTTGACCTCTGGATGCAGAAATCCACCGACTTAAAACACATTAACACTGTTTTGTTAGTTGACAGACACTCTTGCATCAACACTGGGATTGTTATGCTGACCTTAAACAACCCCCTGTTCAAATCCACACATTGGCATCATTTCCAAAGTGATATATATAAAAGTGGCACAGCGGACGGCATTGACACAGCAAAATAAGTCTCGCGTGAAAACAAAAGGTTAAAGTTCTGGTTTGGCGGTGTTTCCCCAGGAAATGCTTTGTAAGTATCTTACGTAATGTCACAACGCTTCATCGCACCATCCTTTCACTAAGTATAAATGTCTTAGTATGTTATGTTCACTCATGCTGCAGGGATGACAAACCCACAGAATGCAGAGAGGCTCTTTCTTCAGATTCTTTGGGACTGGTTAAGAGAGCAACAGAGCCTCCTCAGATCTCCGTTTTTCCCAGTTTTATTCTCTCTGACCGTTTACCTCAGCTGCTGCTTGCCTTACTTATGTCTGGATTTCCTCTGTTCCAGACTGACCCTGGTACGCCGCTACAAGATCCAGCCTCAAAGCAAGGTGACATGGGCAATGGCCTGGAGGTGCTTGTGCAAAATCTTCCACAACCACCTCTGTTTCATTTTCCCCCTGTCCGTTGTTCACTGGTACTGGAGACCCGTGTCTTCTCCTCCACTGGCACCCGAAATGCTGTCTGTTGTTAAGGATGTACTGGCTTGCCTCCTCCTGTTCGACATGCAGTACTTTTTGTGGCATCTGCTGCATCACAAGGTGTCCTACCTCTACCATTTCTTCCACAAGGAGCACCACCTCTACACGGCCGCCTTCTCGCTGACGACAGAATACACGGGTGTCTGGGAGATGCTGAGCCTCAGCTTCTTCACAACACTGAACACTGCACTACTGGACTGCCATCCACTCACCGAGATGCTCTTCTATGTCACAAACATGTATCTGTCTGTGGAGGCTCACTCAGGCTATGACTTTCCCTGGTCCCCACATAGACTTGTGCCCTTTGGCCTCTATGGAGGAGCTCAGCATCACGACCTCCACCACCTCAAATTTAAAGTAAACTACGCGCCGTACTTCACGCACTGGGACAGAGTTTTTGGCACGCTGCGAGGAGATTAAAGGCACAGAGGAAGACAAGAAACACAGAGACTTTTCAAGGGGTCGTGATTTTCAGAATATGTGGAAGGACATTTTTATTCTGCTGTTAACGTGCAAGAAAACCAAATAATGATGAAGACTTAACTGCGGCACTGAAAGATGCTGACATTTTTAAAATTATACTCAACCAAACGTCTTACGAGCATGAAACACACCCAGGAAATAGGTCCAGATTTTGAAAAAGTCTGTCTTCATCAAGGATTATTCTAGATTGCAGGGACCTACCTATAAGGTATAAAAACCTACATAGAAACTTCAGAGTGCATCATTAACAACAATAGTAAGTGGGCAATGTGTTTGGCATGAATATGACCATGACCTGAGCATTATGCATTAACAGCAGAAAAGTGGATTATGTAGCAGTGGCTTGAAAGGTTTCTCATAACTGCAATGAAACCAAACGGACCACAACATCCATTCACCATAAAGAAGAGTATTTCATTTGATCAAATTAACCTCATAAATCATTGTAATGTGAATTCTTATTTTCTCAGACTACTTTACTTTTTGCCACAGAATGTGAAATGGTGATATTTGTGTTGTTGTTTTTTTGGGGGGTAATAATTCTTCAGTTAGCTACATTTATGAAAATGATACTCCACAAAAATCTTTTACGTATCACATCCTTCCTCCCCTGTATGTGGATCCCAAAACTGACAAAAGGTAGTAAAAGGTTATTGGTTATAAGTCAGAAATGTAATCAATATACATCAATAACCTAACTGTTTGTTGAACAATTAAAATAGAGTGTAAAAGGAAAGATATAGCTTTATACATTTTTCCTCCAATTTGGTTTGGAGGTCATCGAATGAATTAAAACCTGGTTTATGTTGCTCTTCTATTTAGTTTTTTAAACGCTTGCTTTACTTTTTCAGCACCATAGTGTTGTGGTGTACATTTGATTATGCATCTATGATCACTGTTTTCCCAAAGCATTTTCCTCACACTCATAATGAGCTGGGTGTCTTATTAGATACCTGCTGCAGCCTTAAAAACACTGGCTGTAAGATTCAGTCACTTGTAATGGTAATGGTTCGTTGGCAACACATTTTCACAGGAGGAAAAAAATAAACTGTTATAAAAAAACAGAAACCTTTTCAAACAGCGCAATCCACTTCTCCAAGTTATAAATAGTCACTGTTTCAGTAAAATACAGCTAAATATGCACACATTTTGATGATACAATGAGTGTTTGCATGAGTGCTTTAAAGTCAATGAAAGGTTTTTCTATGGAGAATCATTTTAACAACATATTCAACACTGTATATGGTTGGATGCTTTTCAGTAAAATGTTTGAGAGAGACAGTCAACTTAAATACGATCAAATTTAAATGTCTCGTGTGTGCAATCAGTGGTCATTATGAGTCCGCCACTGTGCTGGTGTGTCTTATATGATGTCTCAACAAAAAGAAAATCCGCAAAGTCACCCAAATACCCATTTACATTAAAGTTAAATTAGAAACTGTTTCTGGATGTTGTTACAGATGACAAACATGATTCCTGTAAACTAGCGTTACCTAATGTTAAAAGTAAATGATGTGTCGCAATTTTGTGCCGAATGATGAGAAATGAAAGTAGACGAGCTAAGCAGACCCGAAATAACTGGACCTAAGACATAGACTTCCTTCCTCGTGGATTTGAACAGCAGGAGCAAGAATCCGTTGAAGATTCAAGCAAGAATCCATTGAAGATTCAAGCAAGAATCTGTTGAAGATGGTTTTATGTTCTTCTACGCTGATCCCGAGAGAAACTAGATTTCATTTTGCTGTATGGCAATTTTAAATATGGCTAAAGTTGGAGTGACATATGAATGAATGATTAAATGCACTGTTGTTCACATTTAAAGGTCCTGCAAACCAACAGAGGTGTTTTCATTTATTATGTAGATCTCTGCTCAGGTTGTAGGTATGCAGGGAACTACGTGAGATCAACACACTCCATGAACCAAAAAAAAAAGAACGACAGATGTTGGAAGGTTTAACATCTCTGCACTCACAGGTGCTGCAAAGAAAGCATGAAGGGATCAAAAGGTCACTTACCTCTAGCTGCATCTATTGTGTGGTTTGGGGTTCATGTGATTTAACGAGCTTCACGTTTAAAGGATTTAAAGATTTTATTCGTCACATGAACAAGCAATACGTGTAGTGAAATATAGCGTGGCATACTCAGTAAGGCTGTGCGAAAAGACTAGTGTGAAAAATAAGAATTATAAAAAAGACACATAAAGGACACAAATGATAAACATATGTAAAAAATGTAAAATGTACGTATGTCATACCTAAGATGGCAGGTTCTGTGGATTACCAAGAGTGCCAACAACTGTTTAATTCTCAGAACCTGGACACATTTAACCAAAGTGTCAAGTACGTGCATCTGGTATTTGGTCTTACATAACATGCTGACATGTACTGCTACTTTTTGAGGAAAGCAGCTATTTGGAAAATGCCAGAGGCTATTCAAACAACAAACGTATTTAAAAGTTTTTAAAGTATTTAAGACAGCTGTTATGACTCAGCTGTTAGGCCACAACAAATAGGAGGCACACCATGATAGTGAAGCATTAAGCAGCTAAAGAGCCAGATATTTCCCCCAGGACTTGGCAGAGACCAAAAACAGCTAAACGAAGAGTGAATATTGGCCGGAAACACGACTTCAAATAAATGATAATGTTGCTCTGTAATTGCTGGATGTGTAAATAAGCAGCTGTTTGCTAACAGGTTCACCATTTCATGACTCAGTTATCCTTTACTGTATGACCTGGTCAAGAAGTGGGATGTCCAAGTTGTAAGGTGCAGTAACACATAACTATTAACAGTAAAGTGTCAGTAAACAGTCAGTTTTCTTGCTTTCAACACTCAGATACTGATAAAAATGTGTCTTTTTTTTTCTCACACTTTTTGTGTAAGTCTTGCTGTTGATTTCTTTATTATACATTCTCGCACTGTTTCTGTCCTTTCAGTTAAATCTCAGAGTTCAATTTATGAGGATTTTCTTTTCAATAGGTTTACAAAATATCTTTCTCGTCCAATGACTTTAAAAAAACCCTCAATTTCCACGAAACCCAACTTCTTGTCAGAGTTTTACAGAATGTGGAACTTGGGTTGAGCAACTAAACCACTATAAATAAAAAGGGAAAGTTAATTTGACAATACCCTTGATTACCATCACTACACAGTTAGAACTGGAAGTGGGTTCTCATCTGGTTAGTTGTGTTCTATTCTTGTCACCATTCCGCTTTGGCCAGTGTGTGTTTTGGTGTTTTCCCCTCCTCCATCTTTCTTTCACTGTTGTCTGATACTTTATGGATCAAACGTTTAATCGATTGAGATAATACTCGTCAGATAATTAATAATGAAACACCAAAAGAAATATTTAGATACAAGACAGATCAGAGATTTGAGAATAACAGGTGTTTCTGTATTTTTTCAGTTACTCTTCAATTAATTTAATTAATAAATAATTACATAGTGCAGCAATGTTACTTTGTAACAAAATATAAGAGTGTGGGGAAACTACAGATTCATATTTCTAAGTACTTATAAAGAAGTTAGAGTTGGACTAAATTACATTTTAGAATTACAATACTTACACATTAAAAATCCCTGGGATAAAAATGTACCCTGGGTCATGTTAACAGTTTGTGCTATATTCACCCACATTGGGTCAATTTGTAACCCAGCCATTTTTAGTGTACAAAACTGGTTTTAAATGTGGAACTGCAACAAGCCTGGGCAAAGGACAGCAAAAACAAGCTATTTATTAGTTATGAGTTTTTAGAAATTAAGTTAAAGTGTGGTATTCTGGTTTGAAGATTGGAAGGACATGCAGGTGAACTGTAAAAAAATAATAAAAATCCAGCATCTATCAACACGATTAAAACTAGATCAGGATACATATGAAGAGGCAAATCCATACGACACTTTCAGTAATTATATATTTATTGAGGTCTATTTTACAATATAAAACTGTACCAAGCTTTTAATAACTCTGAAATGACACCGACTTTCCCCAGAAACATCATAATATCAACCCAGGAAGGTGCATGCAATCTTTTTGAACACTTTCACACCCAAACTGAAGACAAATAGAGACAGACAAACTCTCAATTCATTATTTAATAAAACTATAAAGCATATAATGGTGATCCCTCAGTGGCATTCCTCTGTAATACCATTGTAGATCACAGTAGTTGAATTCTGCTTTTAGTATCAATATTTATTATTCAATCATATAACGTAAACATCTCAACTGATACCATTTAAAATAATAGTTCTTACAGTCGACAGCATCGCAAAGATTTAAAAAACTCACAATAGACACATTCAAGCAGGAACATTCAATCTAGCTGCCACGAGACAATATATCTATCACCTTCTCTGCTATGCCCTTTTTGCCAATTTTGTTCAGGTCTTGGATCAATTTGGTTTTGGCCTCCCTGCCCTGTTTCTCCACCCAGATCATTAGTAGTTGGAGTGTCTGCTCCTGACTATCACCAGGGTGGTCATGCCTACAAGACTCGATAGTAGCGGGTGGCACGCTGCTACGTATTGCTATATCCTTCATAACCTTCCATTCAATCACTTGGGAAATGTCAGGCAGGTGAGGCAGGAGATCCACATCTGGAGATATGAAAATAAAAAAGGGGATTAATGCAACAAAGCACATCATAACTTAATTGACCGTGCAGAGGCAGACAGTAGGTCTACAGTGACGGGAAAATTGCTGAAAAAATGTACAGGTGGATGTAATTCGACTTACAGATAACAGATCATAAGAACTGGCCATAAATCGGCATATCTTGTTGTGAAAAATACTAAAAGTTAACTGCTCCCTGTCACTCCAGCCAACACGTCAACAAAACATGATTTTTTCATAAAAGCACAACCTTCCAAAACAAATCGTTCAGCTAGTTCATCTGACAAGCTCAAAAAAATAAAGAGAAACAGCGATTAAAACTCTAATATGGCATCAATATTAGAAACATGTTCTTACCTTTAAGACGTTGCAACTCCTGAGAAGCAGAAGGAGAATGAATGTTAATAAAAGATTTATAACTCCACAGTGATAAAACTGCTCACCACAAGCTTTGCAAATATGTCACACCACAATAGTACTGACAAGCACACTGACAAGCACACCAAAGGTTTCAGACAACTAACCTGTACCGCCCATAGAAAGGGGCAGCTATGCCAATGTTAGAGAGACAGAAAAGCGTTTATCATGTGCAACACGTGGACATGTGA
>JAVQJF010021197.1:0-14592 GCA_036023855.1 Gadopsis marmoratus
TGTCTTATTCTTTTATTCTTTTATTTATTTCTCTTTATATTTCCACATTTATTGTCTTATTTTTTTATTCTTTTATTTACATATTTATTCTTTATTGTGGCACTCCTATCATTCCATACAGGACAGCAACTCTGCTAAATCAAATCTGCTATATCAAAGAAGAGAAAAGAGGTGAGATTAGCCAGGCTGGGGGGAGTGAGGGATGTGTTACAGTATGGAAAATCATGTGAAAGAGGTATTCATTAAGGTAGAATATCTCAATAAAAAAATGTTAAATGGAATTATGAATGTCATAAAACCTAGGTTATTAATTCTACAAAAAAATCCTAAAATTACCTGCAAGCCATTGCAGCACATTTGCATCAGAAATGATCTGTATTCAACATGATTGTAGTTAACAGGTGAGGAAAATAAAGGTTTTTCATTATCTAAGGGCATGCTACAAAAATACAAAAAAAAAAAAAAAAAATCTACCCTGCTGGATAACTATACACTATTAACATGACAACCATTAAGGTCGACTTCAATGAAATTTGATTAAAGTTTGTAACATAATCTGCTCAGCTCCGGATCAATGGTCTGATGGCTATGTCAATTCAGTATTTTGCTTAATGAGTCAGTAGGGTAAAGTCAGCTCATCCTTAAACAATGATAAATATATACATGGACTATGCTGAATGTGAATTAGAGAGAGTTTGGGGGAAGCTGGGTTGGAGAGGTTGGGTTGTTGGGTCTACAGTGTCGGGACAGAGCTGGGACACTGCCGCCTATTGATCTGCACCCCTGGCACCTCTATGCAGACTGTTATTGAGAGCAGGTCTGCTGGCCCTTTCTTTGCAGAGCCAGGCAGATTTGAGTGGTGCCGAAGCCCAGCAGCTGGGATGTGCAGTGAATACAGTCTGCACAGATAAACAGTGCCTTGTTTAGCCGTTTCTTTGCCGCTGCTGAGCCAGCTGATAACAGCAGCGGGAGGGTAGGCGGCCCTTGGCGGCAATGGACAAGTCCTGGGGAGGCAGACACTCTGGCTGCAGCAAGCTCTCTTCCCACATCCCTCACTCCCCCCCCCCAGCCTGGCTAATCTCACCTCTTTTCTCTTCTGTCTCTTTTCACAGAGGAGGACTGTGCCAGCTGAGAGTGCCAAGTGAGAGTGAAATCTATCAGTCAGAATGGTGAGCAGAAAAAACAGGGAGAGATAGACATCTATAGGAAACAATCAGTGCTGGAGCAGTTAATGCATGATATTTCTCTCTGTCATTTGACAAAAACATTTGCTCATGATTGCAAAACGTTGCAATGTAAGGAAAGCTTTTATTGGGTTATGGTGTTTTGAAACCAACTGATCTAAATACCAGGTGGAATTACATTCATTTTGGACACAGCAGGCTGCCATGTAGAGGTCTGAGAAACAAAGTTACTGGGGTGACAGGTCTACTGCAGGCCCACAATACACAGAAGAAAGATGGGAGTTGAACTGCTCTCCCCCTCAACACCACAAGCTGTCATGTCATTGTCTTGGCCCTGCACCAGGCGCTGGAGTAATTGCAGCAGTGTGGCATTGTGGGGAATACTTTGCATTCCTATTTTCACAAGGAAGTTTTTCTTCTTTCCTTGCCTAACACTGCAACCTGCCACAGATAAAACATGTCTCAAACAGTGTTGTTTCCACTGTCGCTCTGAGACTATGCGGGTATGTGTGTCTGTGTCAGAGGGCAGAAGAGTATCAGAGTATCCTTCTACAATAATGAATTCCATTCTACAGTGCAGTGAAAGGTGGAAGAGAAGAGTGTGTGTGTGTGGCTTTGGGTGGCAAAGGTGGTGGTAGGATTATCACGGGTCCGTTGTGAATAAAGAATAAAAAAACATTAATTGGTGGGGTCTGGGATATAACACCTGTCAGTGTTTGATCTGTTAACTGCCTTGGCCTACAATTTAAATAGATCTAGTTTAATATCAAATGTTATTAAAAAAAAGTAGGAAGTTTAAAACAAGAAAGACAAACTCGTAACTTCCCATATCTTGTTATGAAGTGAACTTACGAAGTGATGGTTTTCTACTTTGCTTTGCCCATCTACCCCCCTACCATTTAAATTTATCATCTTAGTCCTTAGAACCCTGCTGATAGCCCAAACATACCAGAGGATCAGCAATCAATAATGGTGGAGTGTTTTGCCCAGAACCCCCCCCCCCCCCCCCATTCAGGACCACCCCCCCATATTATTGACTTAAGAGGCCACATCTGTTTTTAATATCCTTGCCTTCGTGCTGCAGAGTTACACAGTCATGATCAAATGTGCTTTCTGAAAGGCAGAAACACTTACAAATACAGACAAGGACTCATGCCAACACCAACACAAACATGCACCCTTTTATGGCACACCAAAGGAATGAAGAACAAGATGTCACTGTGATTACTGGGCTTGGTGGACTTGTTTAATAACATGTAACTTTGGGTGCATGCATATGCCTGGAGGACAGTAATCAAGTTATGAGAAAATACTTTATTAAAGAAATGTAGTTTACACTTCTAAAATGTTATGGTAGTGCCATAGATCACATGAACCACTCTGGACCCATTTTACCCTGGACTGAATGAATTCTCTGCCACAAATGTGTTAGCATCATAAACTACATCATACAAAAGGCTTAAAAATTATTTTCTCTGAATTACATTAAAGTGGTAAAACAAAGTGTCCTGGGCTGTTTAAGATACCACCCTTGCATCATGGAGAAATCAGGGCTCAGATGTGACAGCTTTTTCTCCCCTTGAATGGAACAGGTCACTTTTTAATGAAACTTCTGAAAATAATGTGGCTTTGTCACTGTGTCCATATTTTGAGAGACCTACAATGCAATGAATCTCCTACTGAGAATTCCCCCGATTTGCTACAAAGCTGGAAGGATGCCACTGAATGGTTGGTCCCAGCTTTAAGCTCCTCGTGCAGAGGATGACAGCCGTTATGACTCCAGATCACCTTACACTGCACTTCCCAAGTGGCTCCGGGATTCCTGCTGTTACACTTACATATGAAGTTATGAGCTCCATGGAGTGACAGTGGAATTTTTCATTGTGGATGAAGCTAGTTACATACTTCACAGTACAACAGTTTACTATTAAAGCTTAAGTATAAAGCTATCTTTGAGTTTCAAATTCAGATCCTGATGTCTTTGTAAGTTACCTAAAGGTATAAACAAGCATACATAGCAGCCACACACTGAAAGCAGTCACACTAAAAGTCCATTATTTTATATCTATAAAGACAACCACTACAGATACTATCCCCAAAACAAAACATGATTTAAATAACTTCTTTGCCGTCTTTGACACCTCTCCTGACAAAGCACTGTGGTGATCACATGTGAGGTTTCCTTTCTTCCATCATGATCCTATGCTGGCATTCCTTTGGCTCTTTTTATGACTATGCCAGCTCAGACTGGCTCAGCTCTGCCAAGCACCAACACGGCACTGTTGTTTTACGGCATTCTCTGATTCTGAAAATTATCATGCAATTAGCTGATTCACAGCATTTTAACACTGTGAAGTGAACATACTCAGACATCAGTCACAGTTAAAAGCCCTCTGTCTCAGAGGGAGGTTATTCAGCATGCTTGGGAAGGCTCTCTGCCCTGCTAGGCGGGTGCTGCTAAAACAATGTCACAATGGAGAGACTCACGTTCATAAATTAGACTGATGGAATGCATCACACCTTCCCATATTTCACCTGTCTGATTTTAGTGTTTGTGCTGTGACAGGTATATGCAGGGAGTCCCTCAAAGTAGCTGCCTTTGGTTAGAGACAAATTTAGGAAGAGAATGGGACAATGTTTAGCTTAAAAGATTGGCATGTCAAATTAAGTGGGCTAGGCACTTTTGTCATTGGAATACTTCTGAGAAAGCGAGTTGCCCAAGACCATGCCACTGTACCTCCCTCACTTGTTTGCCCCCAACCTATAACATCCAACTACAAATATATAATCCAAGTGTGCACAGATGCATTTCTAACCTTTAATTTCTTTTTTTAAAGATATTACTGACAATTATATATGAATGACTAATCAAATAAGCACTCCAACTGGTTCTCATGGTATATACTGTAGACTAGATCTGAAAAAATTTACATTAGCACACCCAATAAATACCTTAATCATAAATAAACCTTTGACTGCAGCCTAAAGCTGATAGAAGGCTTATGGCAGGGCCACACCACCGACCTGAGCAGTGTGTGCGTCGTGAAACCTCTTGCTTTTCATTTCAGCATCGATGTTAACAGGTTAGAGCAGCCACAAAAGCCTCACACGCGTCTGCAGAGCAGCTCATCTTGAGATTCGACGTCTCTCCTTTTTTTTCTCCACGTTCTCAGCAAAAATACACAGTTAAAATTATCAGTTGATAGCCATATTGACATCAAACCAGCAGCAGTACACCTTTCATTTTCAGACTAAATATCAATATCTGTAGAATATGTCACAGACGTGAAAAGAAAAAAAACATCCCAGTTACAATTGAGCACCACCCTCTTTACCTTTTTCTGTCTAAACTATATATAAATGAAATGTATCATGACATGAAATAAAACATTCTATTATTGATGGCCATTATCAAAGGCAAACTCAATGTAGAAAGATAGAGCTGGCAGCAGCAGTACCGCAGCAGGAACACTCTCTGTGTGGACACCACACTGGACGCAGCAGCAGTTCATTTATGGTCTGCGGTGTGTCCAACGTTAGGCTTGATACACCACCCAAACCTGCTTGTCCACTACCAACAAGTAAGTTTGCTTGCTATGATTCAGCCCAGAAAAAAGCAAACAATGACCTGACCTTGATGATGGAGATAGAGCTAGCATGTCACCGCAGGCCGGGTGATAACATTTGTGACCTATGCCTCTGGTCAGCTTTGTGCCTGGTTGGCGCTGTGCTGGTGCCATTCTGTCTTCTGCACACCAGCTGATTGAATGTTTCTTGTCTGTTTCTCACAGCAGATTGCAAACTGTCTAGCCATCCTTGAACACCCCCCCCCAGCAGTCTCAACTCCACCCATATCGCCACGCTCGACTGCACTGCACTGCAGTGAGCGCTTCCAGTGCTATCTACTTCATCAGACCCTGATGATAGTGTGGAGACTGGCGTCTGAGCTGGCCGATAGCTGTCAGAAATAGAGATGTGCAAGAATGGAAAAATATTATGCACCCAGCCATTCTTTCCTCTCCATCTTTAATGCTGTTGTTGCATCATCAATGCAATCAACTGACTCTTTGAATCTTTGTTTGTTGTAATAGAAAAGAGGTACAACATATATTCCCAGCCTGCTGGACCTTCTCTCTCTCTCTCTAATGCTGAGTTCTACAAAAAATATAATGTTCACAGGAGAACGTGACTCACTTCTTGTCTACCTCTTCCTGACTTTTCTCCTCAGTTGAAAGGTGAGGCGATTCCAGGTCAGAGGTTGAGTTATGGTCTGCTGTGCATGTGTGCTGCTGCTTCCTGTCGACTGTAAGTCTACTGGTAGTCAGACGATGGGGTCACCACACAGGACTTTGTATTCAAAGAGGAGAACAAACAACAACCTTGACTCTCCAGACCCTCCCCACGCCCCAATTTCGTTCCAAATATCGGCGTCTAAGGACTCAGTGACAAAGCTCTTGTTCACATCAGCAATGTGTGTGGGCAGTGACTCAGGAGAGATTTTCACTCCATTCCCAAGTTAAGCTTGAAGATTTATTACCCCTCATTTAAATTTTTTCATCAGTGCATGAAAAAAAAACAACATGATTTTATTTTGAAATAAATCCACAGCAACACTGCAAGGCAGTGAATCCTTAGCCTTTCCAGTTGACTGGCTGCACTGATTGTAGCCATGCTAAACGGGGTCAGTGAAGACTCTCAGTAAATGGCCATGTCGCCAGTGCTCTCTGCTGCTGAGTCGACTGACGAAATAATGAACCGCACAGGCCTGGTTGATTTCCTCTGGAGACAGCTGAGCGGGAGTCTGATCCACATACAGCCATGGCTCCCACTAACCCAATCTGCTTCACCCCACTCTTTCTCTCTGTCTCTGACTGAGAGACGGCGTCTATGCAGGCTTTTTTAGGGTACATCTATTCACTGTGATTTATCTTAAATTAAAAAGCTGGGAGTTCAGTTGTACAGCTAAAATGCCCTCTCTGACAGCCTGGCTATGCTCCACACTGTTTGAGCTGGAATCCATTTCCTCTCATGTCCATTTTCGTTGCTATTGTAGCTGACCAATAATTCACATGAAATTGTGTGTTTCCAAGGAAAGGCAGTTTGTGGTGCATACTGATCATACTAAAATTAGACAGCTGGCATGTATGAATATTTTATGTAGCTGTACATATAGACATGGCTGTCATGTGCAAAATAGTGATTTTGGATGGACTCCACTCCAGTATGGCAGTAACATAATTATGGATCCATGATTTTACAGTGCAAAATCAGAAAGACTGGTAAAGGCACGGTCATGAAGGAGCACACTGAATCCAGTATTTTTCTGGGAAACAAGGTTTGCTATATGCAGGCAGTCAGTAGTGATGTGTCCTGGCAGGCACAGATAGGGGCAGCGTAGTCATGGACCCAGTCATCATCATCTGGCCACACATTCCTACCCTATCTGTGCAGTAAACTGGATCTCCTTCTCCCTCTTATCAGCTGTCAGGAATTTTCTATCAGAGGCCCTCTTTCTCTCTCGCACTCTCTTATGCGCTCTCATTCTGACTCCCTTGGTCTTTTTTTCTCTTTTCCTGTCCCTTCCTGGAAGCTGCAGAGCTGACACAGAGCAGAAACGGTTAATGGTCATTAAGATAAGGAAGCGAGGAGACGTCAGGCGGCTCCTAGGACAGCCTGGAACCCAAACAGTTCTGGTGCCTACTGCGTCACCACAGCAGGAGGCCCTCTGCCCCCGGGAAACACCACTTACAGACGGCGGACACATGAAACAAACACATTTAATAAATATGACTAACATAACAAGCTGTATTGGCCCATTATTCTATATTTGACAGTTCTTACTTAGTGGATGTTTTCTGAACAAAAAAAGGCTTGTTTTTTTTTTAAATACTTCAACATAGCATTTAGTCAACAATCAGTCAGATGTTACATTGCTGTGCATTCCCAGATCAAGGTAATGTACCGATGACCACCAGTCAGCCATAACTTTATGACCACTGGCGGGTGAAGTGAAGAACATTGATTATCTGGTTACAATGGCACCTGTCAGTGGGGGATATATTAGGCAGCAAGTGAACATTTTGTCCTCGAGGTTGAAAAATAACAGGAAAAATGGGCAAGCATAAGGATGTGAGTGACTTTGACAAGGGCCAAACTGTGATGGCTAGATGACTGGGTCAGAGCATCTCCAACACTGCAGCTCTTGTGGGGTGTTCCCAGTCTGCAGTGGTCAGTACCTACCAAAAGTGGTCCAAGGAAGGAAAACCAGTGAACTGGCAACAGGGTGAAGGCTCATTGACAACATTTTTAAAAGCAAGAACAACTATTATGATTATGTCATATAAATATTAAAATCATTCTAAACAACATCTAAAAAGGTACTGAAATAAGTCCAAAAGTTTCAAAACGTTTATTTCTACAATAGGAATTGCTTTAAATTGAAATTTTATGAGGGTGTTTCTGATCAAGTCTGATCAATCAAATCAGTTATTCAAAGAATATCAGTACACTACAGGTTTCTCAGTGCAGCTCGACTGCTCCAGGGAAGATGACTAAGTGTGGCAGGGTGCTACAATTACAAACTATCAACACAGTGTGCATACTTAGACAATTACTTGCTTTTGCAGTAGATAGCATACATAGTTTTCAGAGCTCAGGTATGAAATTTGAAATTGATTCAACCAGTTCCCAGTAACCACTGTACCAACTAGAGCACCTCCTGGATAAAATGACCCTTGTTCCATTTTTTCTTGAGGTCTCAGCATGCCAAATATCCGTTGTGAAACACAGTATTTCCCTGTAGGAGGTTTATGGTGTAGTTTTGGCTCCCTGCTGAGGAGCCAGGATGGCGGCTTAAAAAAATGCTCTGTGCAGAGTACCAATTCATGACAGTCCTGTCCTCATGTCATCTGGTCTCCACACATGGCAAGCTAAGATATGGCTACAGTTCATGCCACTGTGCCCCTGTAGAATCAAAGCACATGCAGAGGGGTCTCTCTTTCCTCTCTCTCCCTCCCATTCACCCTCGTATGATGACAGACCCCTGAGAGGAGCCCTTTCTTGGTAATTGAGCTTACCTCATTTTCAAAATACCAGAAGCCCTGCTGGATAATAAAAATGTGCCTATAATGGGGTACATATTTCTGGCAGAAGCCAAACAGCTCTATGCATAGAAAACAGAGCTGTACTTGTTGAATTAGACCAGAAAGAAGGAGAAGCTGTTGTCATTCCCTGACTTTTCTTTGGTCAAGAACCCCCACACTGCCTTAACTACAGTGGGAGAGTTGCCTTGCGTGTAGTCTGGATCACTGGGACATAGTAATATCCACCAGGGAGTCTATAATTACTCAGATAGCACTGCTGCCATCAGGTCATGCCTCCAGCACTCTGCAGGCTTGGCGGCCTGTAAACGTGTCATTGGCAGGATGTCTCTCCTCCTCTCTGTTATACACTTTCTTACACACAAGAGGAAGTTCGAAAACGCTCTTTCAAAGAGTACAAATGACAGAAGCGACCTTCAGTGTCTACCTATTTTTGCATCGGATGGTGGTAAAATGACCTGATGATGCTCTTGGCTTTTAAACGGCAAAAACATTATGTATCTTAGCGTGACTCCTTTACGAGAAAGAATGTCACTTATCTCCTTATGGTGTAATGGGAGGTTTGTAGCTACAAGGCAAGGCGACAACAGCTCCTGGGTCAGGTGAATAATGGTTTTTGCTAAATCAGGATATAATTTTAATCGAGAACCTCCATCTCCAACAATGATGCTAATCACTAGGAAGTGCTCTAGATTATTTGCCTTCAAAAGAAATACAGCAGGAATGTTCAAGATGAACTCAGATAACAGTGCAACGTGCACAATATCTTCCATATTATTGGTGGAGCAAGTGACAGAGTTGCACGTGATCATACATAGGCACACCGGAATGTTTTTCTCCTCCTAACTTGCACACAATCTTGAGCACTAACTATTGGCTATCTTACCATCAGTGTGGAGGCTGGCAGACATGAGTCTTTGAAATGTGATCCTTGTCCCAGCCAAGTCCTGCCTCCCTCACCCTAATTGGATGATTATATCCAGAACAACATTATTTTAACTTGGGAGTGAAATGGGGGAGTCCTTTAATGCTAAGTAAATTCCTCTTGATTTGCTATTTGTACCCGTGGCAAAGAGTTACCAACTTCACACTGTCAAGACTGGGAACAGAGCAGGGCTCGGCTTGGCCTTGTCAGTGCTTTAGCTATTCCAGTGGTCATCCGTGTACCAAAAAATCCTAAAAACAGACAAAGCCTCTTGAATATTTGCTTAAACTTTCAATGCCCCATAATCATGCCAGTAATGATAGTGTGTTTGCTTTGTCCAAACACCAGGGGCTCTATTCTAAACACATAGAAACACACACATGCACATAGAGTGCTGGGACGATGATGGATCTGAAGAAATTACAGGCCAGGTTTTCTAGTCATTTATATACACAATGTACATAAATATAGGAGAACTACACTAAAATCATATTCAATTCATGCTGAAACAATGTATTAGTAAAATCATAATATTCACAACATGGGAAGCCAGATGTTGGCAGAGATGATCGGTTTGAATCCCTCAAAGTCAACCAGACTCTACGGCTAAAGCAAAACAACATCCTGATTTCATCCTTATTAGTGCTGGATTTTATTTATGCTTTCCTACAAGTCATCAAATGACTGTATGCAAGCTTTTAGTATTCTTAGTAATGAGAAACACCCATATGTTATATGGTCCAGGGATGCAAATGTATTTGAGTCAGTGGCAATGTGTTCCTGAGTGATTTTGTTGGGAGACATTAAAAGCTTGAATAAAAATGAGTCTAAATATCAAAGGCTTTGGTTAAAAAAACAACATTTAGCCAGAGGGGAAATTTGTACAATTACCTACAATGTGCCAGGCTGCTTGCCAGTTGAAAACCAGGTCATGGAAAATGTACATATGCAGCACAGAGAAAAGGCAAAACCACATAGTTACATAAGGAGCCCAATAGCATTGTCATTCTTCATAAAAAAAATATTTTTTTCTTTGTTTACTAAGAAATTCTGCAGGCAGGCAGCCAGTGTGTGTTTTTTCATGTGCACGCACATACAAGTGAGTTTCAATTCATGCAGTAATTTCCTCTCTATTGACTGAAGTGAGTCAGAATAAATTACGGGAACACAAACACATACACTAAATCAAATCCTGATGTATGCATCACCCCCATCACCTCTGGCCTTGACACTGCATTAACAGTGTAAAGTGTGCCAAGGTATTACTATAACAGCAGTCTAAAACCAGGCCATTACATGGTTTTCTAAATAGAGAGCATCCTGTCACGACACTGAGTGAGTGTGAAAGAGAAAATGGGGACTTGTTTCCTGAATCCTCCACAGAGGGAATTAGCATTAGCCTTGTCACAAGGTCAGGGTTCACATCAGGTACGGTGGCAGGAGTGAAGTCACATGACCACTTCACTGGCAACTGATGTTTGAGTTTATTGGCTGCCAGGCCTTCAGCAGGTGAACAAACACTTCACTCTATATTGTCAACATTATGCAGCAGCTTCTGGGGAGCTGATGCTGTCATCACCTTGCACTGAGCTGGAGGTAATCCTGCTTTCAGAGCAGTGTTTTCTCTCCCATCCAAAATGGTCTTAGTAGGTCTGTGTCTAATTAAGATTTCTATCCCTGACCCCTCATTGAATCCTAAAAAGGAATCTCTAAAACATGTTAGCAAGAACAATCATCTCAGCCCTGATGATGATGTGCCTTTCACTGCGGGATAAATGAACACACGCTCTACATGTTGGGTCGGCAAGAACACGAACACAAAATGACTTGCGACATGTGTTTGCCAGGCCTGGGTGGCATTTCCTCTGAATGCAGCAGACAAAAGCTAACCCAAGAAACACATGATGCAGAACAAAAAATAAATCATGAGATATATATATATATATAGAGAGACTAAAGAAGTCTGTCATCCAGGGCCTTGTTTGTTTGTACTCTTTCCCAGGCTGCCTGGATTCATTAACACAAAGTCCCTGGCAGCACCCACTTTGGCACAGGGTTGAGCTGGAGGACGACCACGGCTGTGCAGCCTCCGCACACCAGGAGATGAGGACATGTTTTCTCCACCCATCCACACTCAGCCGTACCCCACCTGGCACAGCAGCCTCCTCTGGCACATATCAATTCCCTCCAACCTCACTCCTGTGTCATCTGTCCTGAGGGCAAATGCACTGAATATTTTTATGCTTTGGTTCAACAGAGGCAATTAATACAAAGTAAATCTTGAGTAAAGTCAGCAGATGTTATATTGCAGAAAAATAAGCAGTACAGTGGATGGGTGGGAGTAACCAGCCATTTAGAGACCAAGGAGGCAGTCCTAAGATGTTGTGTTTCCAGTCATTACCACCTTGCTTTATCTAAATCCCCATCATCTGGCCAGATAACCCCCTCCGCTCCTCCTAACCCTCACTCTCACCCACAATGCACCTGGAGCAAGGCCAGGGCTGCTGTTAATTTGGCCTCATTATTAAGTTAAATGCAGCGCGGGCGGCAGTGCTGGAGTTAATGAGCAGTCCAGAACTTGCTGTGCTGCTCTCAGCCTCCTGTCCCAGCCATTAGAAAAATTAGAGAGTGGAAAATGAGTCAAGGGTTGTGGAGGCCTTAATTAAAGTCTTGAATGAAACTGTCTCTGATCTGAGTAAACCCTGCAATGACTGGGAAGGTCTCAACCCTCACTTAGGAACAGAATAGCTCCTGCTGGGGCCAGAATGTGCATTTGTGTCAACAAAATCAACACAGTGTAGGAAAAGGTGTTTTAGGTAAAACCGATACATGATAAACAAAGTGTCTATGCAGACCAAATAATTTACTCTCAATATCTTCCAGCTATTGTATGTGCATATTTATGTATTTATATATGCGTGTTTGAGAGACCGGTTTTGCCTGTGTTAATGCACAAAATGGTATCTGAGCTGTGTGGGTGGCAGGGTCTCTGCTCAGGGGGAGTTGTGGCTTTAGAGGAGAAGCTCAGAGCAGGGGTACTACGAAAATACACGTGAGGGACAAACAGGGCACTCTGCGTATTAAAAGACAAAGTTACACTTAGGGCTTTTAAAGAGTGGAAAAAATACTGATTTGTATGGCATAAAGTTGTCCACTACTCAGGAATAGTATATCATCTCAGAGACCTTCTATCATCTAGCCACTCAGTCAAGACCGTGAGAGACTGGGAGGTTTAGGAGTCTCTATGTTTAGATGACTTTGATGACTTTCCTCTGCAGCCTTGCTAAGTTGTCCAAACACGACCACACTGGCATTCATTTGCACTTCATCCCAACACAGCTTATCCTGGCCACACATTGACAATGTTTTTCTGGGAGATACTGAGGAGATAGCTGGCCAAATCTTTGAAACCAAATCAACAGCTTACAGAGATCAACAAGAGGCTCCATTTCGATATTAAAAGAGAAAGAAAGATAATTTCTCTGTTTAGGTTTGCCTGAACTCTGCTAGGAGATAGATAAGGCTGGGAGGCAGATGATGACAATAATGGTGTCTATGTGTGTGCGTGTAGTTTGTGGGTGTTTCCTAGAATCTCACAGACATCTCTGCTTAGATTTGTCTCAAGGGTCAGAGGTTGGAGTAACTGAGCTGTGTTCAAGTGCCTCATCCAGGCTCTTGTCTCCCTCTCCCTTTTGCTCCAGTGAGGCTGGGGACAGTGTACAAAAAATTCTTGTCACAGTATTGTCCTCCTGTAAGTCTGCTTCTGATGGAGAGCACTTAACCATGTTTATAACTGTACAGGTTCAAAGAGAGGCCAGCAGCACAATGGAGCAGGGCAAGTTGGCTACAGCAGCACTGTGTGGGAAACACCATCACACACCAAGGGATCAAAACAAAGACGCAGAAGGGGAAAAACTCAGCAAAGGATTAAGGAAATTGTCATTTTTTTCCCGATTCTATTTTGCCACGTCGAATTCTGCAGAAAACATTTCCTCAACACAACAGTAAGATTAGCCAAAAGGCCCTGTGGTACATTCATGGACCTTTAAGAGGACTAACAACACACATTAAGTTCATTAGTGCATCAGTCAAAAACATTTTGTATTCAGTCAAAAATATTTTTCCGACAATGAAATGTCTCACTATTAAAAAAGCTGGCCTCTGATTGGAGAAAGCCTCTTTCTCAGTGAGCCATTGGCTGGGTGAATGGGTGGGGGTTTAAGGCCATCTATAGGGCAGTGTTGTCAGAATTATTACATCAATGTGCATGACACTGTTCACTGGTTGTAACAGCTCATACTTTATGTTGACTTCCCGTCAAAAGAACAGAAATCTATGCATACTCGGCGTCAGTGTAGGTGAAGGGCGGACACAAACGCCACATTAAAGGGATAAAACTGGAGTTTTGGTTTTGAGTAAATGTTTGGTTTACTCAGCTTCATCACATGTCTGGCATTTAACTAAATAGTCTGATGACACTGACCATCACGTACAATAAAGGCAGCTAGTCTTCTTGCGGTGGCCTTCTCACCCCAACCAGCCCCTGTGACCTGTCCTTCAGCCGCCCCCCCCAATGCTTTAATCCAGCTAACCTTGTCAAAACCACCAGACCTCATTCAGAACAAGCAGATGACTCTCTGCACGCCAGTGGCCTCTATAAATAGAAATTTCATTGAGGAGCAGCAGGCTGAATGGGAGGTATTGTAAACAGCGGGCCAGCCTAAAGCCTTACACAGGGCTAACCTGGGAAAGTGATGGAAAGTGACATGCTGCAGCCATGAGGCATGCAGGACAATAACAAACTGACACCAATGTACCACCGTCCTTCTCTTCACATGTAAAAGATTTACCTCACACTGTTAACTGCCAAAAACCTACTTGCAAGCAGCATACTAAGAACATTCTTTGAGTTAAGCAACAAAACAATGTGGTTTATGTTTATTTCTAACAAAAGAACATGGTCTCTGGCAGATTCCAACTTTCCAAATGTTCCTGTGACCCCATTAAACAATACAAGAAATTAGATGTTTGCTCACTCTGCATTTTTGTATAATGAAAATGCACTCCTCAAAAAAATGGAACACTTCAGATTAAAAACACATCAGATGTCAATGGGAAAAACAATCATGCTGGACGTCTATACTGATATGGACTTGGTAATGTGTTAGGACCAAAAGGATGCCACATCGTTTGAAGGAAATAAAAAGTATCAACCTACAGAGGGCTAAATTCAAAGACACCCCGAAAATCAAAGTGAAAAAATGATGCGGCAGGCTTGTCCATTTTGCTGAAATGTCATTGCAGCAACTCAAAATGGTACTCAGTAGTTTGTCCGTTTCTGGTTGTTTGGTCATAGACATTCATACCAGTGGCCTGCTGGAGG